>OZ007501.1:61830868-62135868 GCA_963931805.1 Microdon myrmicae
GCCGATGCCCTGTCCGCATATAAGGCTGACATAACAGCATTACAAGAAATAAGATGAACGGGGAGTGGGGTTATTTAAAGAAACGCGTATGACATTTGTTACAGCTGTCATGCAAAACACCATGTGCTCGGGGTAGGCTTTCTAGTCAGCCAAAGACTGAAGCCTGTCATAATCGGCTCTAATGCAATAAACGAAAGGCTATGCACTCTTCGCGCTCGAGGCAAGTTTAAGAACATAAGCCTCGTAAACGTTCACGAACCTACAGAGGAGTCCCCTGACAACGAAAAAGAAGAATACTATGAGAACGTCGAACGGACCCTCAATGCCTGCCCAAGATACGATGTGAAAATCGTTCTTGGTGATTTGAATGTGAAATTACGTCGGAGCCGGTTTTCAAGCACTACGCTGGTTCCCACAGTTTGCATGAGAACACTAATGACAATGGACTACGAGTCATCGAACTGGCAGCATCAACAAATTTTGTCGTTGCAAGTAGCAGGTTTCCGCGTAAAGATATACACAAAGCCACCTGGGTGTCATCTGATGGAGCCACTCGCAACCAAATTGACCATATGTTGATAGATCGCCGCCACTCCTCGAACCTGATGACGGTACGAACGTACCGAGGTGCCAACGTCGACTCGGATCACTATCTTGTTGGTACAGTTTTCCGAGTGCGGATTGCCTTACTCAGACGTAATGCATCCGCGGAACAGGTTCGAATCAACACGGTTGCCTTACGCAATGAGAACACCAGCAACGCCTATAGCCATGCGCTAAGACTCGCCCTGGAAGAGCTAGACGGAGGGAGAGTAAGTCCAGGGGCCAGAATGCCGGGCGTAGAAGAGAAATCGACACGCCTTAGGAATGCTGTCATTAGTACTGCTAACTCCATCTTAGGCAGTAGTCGCAGAGATGGGAACGACTGGTTTGATGATGAGTGCAAACTAGCGACTGAACGTAAGAATGGTGCATACCGGGCAACGCAGCAGTCTCAAAGGACGCGGACGTGCGGGTAGAAATACGATTAGCTCAGAAGATCAGGAAAAAGGGTTCACAGACAAAATAAAAGTGCCTGGGAAAAAAAACCTTGTCAGTGAAATAGAGAAAAGTAGAGAGCAAGGTGGTCACCAGGCGCGGAAGTTCTACCAAATAATCTGCAGTATGACGCGGTACACACCACGCTGCACTTACTCCAAGGATAAAGGGGGTAACCTGATTACCGATCCTGAAGGCATTCTGGAGCCATGGGAAGTGCACTTCAATGAATTGCTAAATGGTCAGCTCACAGAAGAATTGGAGGCTCCACCAACGCAAGATCAAGACCAAATGCTGCCGCGCCACCAAGCATTGAGGAAACATTAAAAGCCATAAGACAGCTCTAATCAAATAAAGCCCCAGGAGCTGATGGCATACCAGCTGAGCTGATTAAACAAGGAGGGGCAGCGTTACATCACGCAATTCATGAGATCGTGGTGCACGTATGGACGCAAGAGGAGATGCCGTACAATTGGCGTCTTGGTATCATCTGACCCATACATAAGAAGGGAGATTTCCGGCACAAGGCTATTAATCTTGCCCGGAAAAACAAATTATTATGGAAAATTTAACAAGCCTCATACTGGTTAAATAAGGCCAAGGCCGCATCCCGGTTGTAGTGCCGATAATGATTATGATAAGAAGGGAGATATCACACTGTGCAGCAACTATAGGGGTATAACATTGCTGAGTACCGCCTATAAAATACTCTCCACTATCCTATTTATTTTATTTAAAGTGTGTGTGGTGTGCAAATTGGGTGGTGTAATAAAAGATTTATAACAGGGGTATAACATTGTTGATTACCGCCTATAAGATACTCCCCTCTATCCTACAAGATCGGATAGCCCCATACGCTAAAGCCATCATTGGTCAATATCAGTGGGGCTTCATCTCAGGCAAATCAGCGATTGATCAGATATTCACCCTTAGGCAGGCGATGGAAACATATCCGGAATTTAAGATTCCATTATATCATGTATTTATAGACTTTAAGGCCGCCTACTACAGCATAGCCAGGATAGAACTATATAATGTCATGAGAGAGCTCGGCATTCCAAACAAATTGATATGGCTTTGTAGGTTGACCACGACCAACGTAACTAGTCAAGCAAAAATATCTGGATCGCTGTCCAAACCAATAAACAACTTTAATGGACTCCGACAAGGGACGGTCTGGCCTGCCTCTTTCAACCTGGCGTTGGAGAAAGCAATCCATGACTCTGGCGTTACAACTAGAACGACTATTATCACCAAATCCAGTCAGATACTTGCCTACGCAGATGACATCGACATCATCGGTAGAACCGATTCGGCATTACAGGACTATTTCACTCAGATCGAGCAGGCGGCACAAAAACTGGGACTGTACATTAATGAGGGGAAAACTAAATACATGGTGACAACTTCTGCGAAGAGAAGACCTAACGTTGGTCAAACTATCAGGGTAGTGGAACACGGATTCGAAGTAGTGCAATCCTTTAACTAACATGGGTCAATAGTATCAGCCGATAATAATATGCCCGAAGAAATACGGGGACTGCTGATCAAATCCAACAAAGCCTACTATGGTCTATCAAGACTCTTTAAATCCCGAAATTTATCCAGAACATCCAAGCTACTACTGTACACGACCATGGCCTTACCAGTACTCATGTATGGATCCATAACCTCGGAGCTCAATAAAAGGCAGTCTGAACTCTTAGCCGCTTTTCGTGAGGAAGGTCTTAATGAGAATTGTTAGCCCCGTATGTGAGGGACGACGATTCCGGAGACGCTGCAACCATGAGTTGTACGCAATCTACCTAGAAGCTAATATTGTAAGAAAAATCAAGCTCGGTAGACTCTGGTAGGCCGGACACCTAGGTCGAATGAGCGAAGAGGAGCCTGTCCGAAAAGTGCTTCGTGGCAGTATGTATGGAAGGAGACAGCGTGGCAGACCTTGTCTGCGATGGAGGGATGGCGTAGACCAGGACGCTCAGAGCCTGGGAGTGCCAAACTGGATGACATCGGCTCGAAATCGGGACCGGTGGCGAGATTTGTTAAACGAGGCCAAGACCGGATCCCGGTTGTAGTGCCGATGATGATGATGCAATATATGACAACGCCTAAAAAATCTTTCTTTGTTTCATGCGTGTAAAATATCTTTCACAATCTTTTTTTCTTAAAATGCGAGTGTTTTTTTTTTTAATTTTAAACGAATAAGAGCCTGTTAATCTAAATGAATCTCCGTAGGCCGTTCTCTAAAAGTGAAATATATAAGCAACAAACATTAGCATAATTAGCACTTTGTCTTGTACATTGTTAAGAATAACAAGAGATCCACTAATTACTTAATATTGTTTACAAATTTAACCTTCACTTTTCAGCTTCGAGTGGAAAAGAAGGGAATGGGCAGATAAAGTATGAAATATATGAACAAATAAGTTTATTCATTTAATGTTTTTCCATAATGTCGTCGTGTCTAAAATATATAATGGGATGTTGTGAGTTCAATTGTAAGTCGCATCACTAACTGACTAGAGTAAAGTAAAGTAGACACTTCGAACCTGAGGGTTGAAGTTGAAAACAATAATTTTTTTTTTTTTAATAAATTATTATAATGAAAGCGCTATTTGCCAATTGTCAATGTTGATATGTTCGACCAAATTTCGTGAGTCAAATTAGTTGAAGCTATTATTTTTTAAATACACAAAAGTATGGGAATGGTAATTGTAGTTAATGGTCTATAATTAAATCATTATATATACATATCATCGCACAATTGTAGTAAATAGCCTATAAGTAAACCATTATATATACATATCATCGCACAATTGTAGTTACCTTTCAGATAGTTGATGCTATAGCACACAACGGTCAGTCATTGTCAACAAGTTCACATTAATTACGATCATCAGCATGTGATCAGAGAAACGATTAAAATGTATTTCCGGCTTAAGTGTGGAAAACACCTTCGCTAATAATTATTTAGATTACAGCAGTAAAACAACAATTATATTATCTTGTCTTCTCTAATTGATCAATTTCAGCTATCCACTGGAGTCATTGATATGGATTATAAATTTTGTACGGCAATTAATTAATTGAATTTACTGAAGGATGTGGTATAAAGTAAAATAACAGAGAATGATTGATTTAAGAATCGCACTTTGGTTTATGGATTACATGTCGATATTAAATGGATAATTACTTTTTAAATGATTTAGGTGTCTCATATTGAATTCAAATGCATATAAAGCGTGTAATTTAAAAACTGTCATAAAGTGTTCCATTTCAGACAGAACAGCATGAGCTTGTGGCTAGTGATATTCTTTAATAAAAAAATTGATTCACTGTCTAGTTTCACGTCGGAATAAACCTCATTGCAGCAATTTGGTTTTTCATGTAACTTTATCTGTAATTGAAGTTTCTCTTATTATTCACCTTACAATAAAACAAAAAATCCTTTCAACTTAATACTTTTAATAATTCTGGGTAAACTAATAAGTTTTGAGGGTTCTTCAGGAAATCACGTAACTAGCATTAAATGGTATCCGTCCATCTTGTAACTATATACATGTTGCGTTATATCGCTGCAGTGTAAACAACATTCTTGGTTTGTGCTCTTACCATGTCATCCTTTGTAACAACAAAACACAATCTGCGGGAAGAGCTGTTTTTTTGTTTTAATTTAAAGAAAGGTACAGGTGATGCGCATCGATTCCTTTGTGAAGCATATGGGGAACATGCTCCATCAATAAAAACATGTGAGTACTGGTTCCGGCGTTTTAAAAGTGGCGATTTTGACACCAGAGACTCGCGAACGCGAAGGGATGCCAGTAAAGTTTGACGACTCTGAGCTGGAGGCGTTATTGGGCCAAAATGCATGTCAAACTCAAAAGCTCAAAAGGATCTCGGTGGAAACTTAGGAGTGACCCAACAAGCAAAATGTAACCGGCTCAAGACCATGGTATGGTGCAAAAACAAAGAAATTGGGTTCCATATGAACTCAACCAAGAGCGGTTTTCAATTGCGAACAACTGCTCCAAAGGCAGAATCGAATGGATTGTTTGCATTGAAACTTAATAGGGGACGAAAAGAGAATCGACTACGCCAACCCGAAGCGCAGATATTACTGGGGTAAGCCCGGCCATGCATCAACTTCAACGGCAAAATCGAATTAACGGTAAGGAGTAATGCTGTGCATCTGATGGGATCAGCTGGGAGCTGCTCAAGTCTAACAAAACCATTGTGGGGGTTCTCTACACCACATGGAGAACTAACCCACAATTCTAACCAACCCTGACCGCTAACAGCGCGTCACTTTAACCCAACTCCCCATGCAAAATCCGCAATAGCATACATTCCTAACTTTGCAATAACCACACTCCAAAACCCGCAACAGAATATAATTCAACAGAATATATTCTAAATCATTCCCGCATACATTTTCCCAAAATTGTTTCGGTCAATTCTTTACTTAATTCATATTCCCTCCCTGTGACCAAGCAATCTTAATTTCTCCGGAAATTCATAAGCTGTAATAAAATGCATATTCCAACCTACAACGGAATATTAATCATCTCCATCAACTACATCGAGCCGCATACATTTTTCCAAAAACTACTTCGGTTAATTTCATACTTCTCGTCTACGACCAATCGACAGCTAATTTTCCACGAAACAATCACAACGATCAAGACTCTTGATCATACTTGGCTATGCCAATTTCCCGGTATACACAACCAACGAATTCAACTCAGCTTGTACGGCGAGGATTCGCTGGAACTGAATTCCCTATGCAAGCATAGCAACTTTTCTCGAAATTCCTCCTAAGTGGCAGCGAGTTTATTTGATTTTTCCCATTCTTTAGTCAGTCGAGATTCAACTGCCACCGGGACCAGACACCAGAATCGAAACACAACCACCGCCGAGAGCGCACATCGCTCTCCCGCTACAAAGTCAAAGCCCAATCACCACTGCGGACGGTCGCTCTGCGCGACGAGTCGGGACTCTAGTTCTTCTTTGCCTGGGTGTAGAGGTGACGTTCATCATCATAAGGAACCGTGTGCGCGAGAATGTGCCGTTTTCTAACATAGAATCAGTATTGTGTCGGCAAAACAGAAAGATTGTTAACGTTGTGACTAAGTGACGCGCCTTGTTCGGGACTCAAGTACCTAAAACTAAGTAAAAGGTAGGAGATAAATAAAATAAATGAAGGTGATGCATGACTGAACGGTTTAAAAGGGAAAAAGAATAACAAACAAAACAAGTAAACGCGAACTATTTGGTATGTTTAGTACTGTTTGTAGCTCCCGATTAAAAAAATATTATTTCATTGCAGGAGGGAGCAGTGTCAGTTTTCATTTAATGTTTATCTTTCTATTCCTACGAGGCTCCTGTCCGCAAAGAAAACCTTGGCGCTGACTCAAGGGCAGATTATAAACATTGTTTGTTTCGTGGCCGCATTGTTATCGCATGGGATTTTTGATGGCTGTCGGTGTCTGTCTAGCCACTTGTGTCTACCCAGGAAATTTATTTACTGCTCCTTTGTACTTCAACGTTTTCACCAGCATTATTTTTGAAAAGAACTTGCTCCGATGATTCCTTCGGCCCAAAAAGCACACCAGACGGTAATTTTTGTGGATGTAATAGAATTTCAACAATGCTTTGTGAACAAGTTTTCACTCCAAATTCGATAATTCAGGCAAAATAAGCCGCATCACCGAAGACCATAAAGTGGTGGTGCGATAAGTTTCTCGAACTCAGCCATTATATTCAAAGTAAATTTAGGCAATTTGTAAAAGTTGCTGTGGCGTGAATCTATTCACTATCAAATGGCAAACTAGATTAAAACGAATAAACAAATCGGCTGTCCATAAAAAAAAAATTAATTTTCCTCAGCTTACAGATCTGTGGCGGCTCAGCACAGACCACAATCTCCACGCAATCGCCATAAGCAAAGACTGACATCGAAAACGCTTTCCGACTAGTTGAGACAAGCGGTGGAACAAAAACCGACCCCGCATTTTTCCCGGCAATTTCGTGTGACATCACCACATGCGAGGACAATTGGGGGGAATGGCTGACTTGGAGATCACCCGCCGCCGAGGAACGACGTTGGCAAAATCAATCAGCAGACCCTCACCAACCGAAAAGGACTTTGACATCAGACGCTCACCAAAACAATCAGGGACAGTGAGTTGGGGGAAACGAACAGCAAAGATCCATACATCAAAATGAAAAACCCTACACATTGGTTTTAAATATGGACGTGGAAAAGATATTTTTTGGTACCCTTAATCCATCTTCGTAATAATAAGATATATATTTTTTTTAAATAAATATTATCTCATTATTAGGAACATGGATATGGGTATCAGGAAAAACCTTTTCCATGTCCACATTTAAAAACAAGGTATAGGGTTTTTCATTATGGGGTATAGATATAGGTACGGTGGCCAAACAAATATAAACGGTAACTTTGCTTTTTTGCTGAGCAACAAGTTGCGAGCTAAATAATCTTGTGCGTGGCTGTTGTCTGGTTTATGAAGAGTAGGGAAACCGGCGTAGCTAGCGGTCGCGCACGACTTTGTAGTCTGTTGCGCAACGGATTATTACAAAAATGTTAACGAATGAAGGCGTTAAACCCTCGGAAATGTTGTCTCAATTGAAGGTACACACATGGTGGTGGTACATTATTACTTTTTCACTTAGGGACAAGCTGCGAGCTAGATAATTTTATGCGTGGCTGGTGTTTGGTTTATGGAGAGTAGGGGAACCGGCTTGGATAGGGGTCGCACTCGACTTTGTAGTCAGTACACCCATGAGTGATCAAGAGGTGCATACGTCTGTTTCGCAACGAATTATTATAAAATCTTTAACAAATGAAGGCGTTAAACCCTCGGAAATTTTTTTCTCGATTGAAGGCACAGTTTGGCGATGATACACTGTCTCAGAATTGTGTGTATGCGTGGGCCAGAGGTTTTAAAAGTGGGCGAGAACTTACCGTAAACGAAAGTCATGATCGACGCCCAAGGACAAGTCGTACAAATGACAATATCCGTCCCGTTCGAGGCCTTATTGAAAGTGATCGCCGCTTAACTGTTGGAGAAATCTCATCAGAACGGGGTACCAGCTAAGGAAGACGAGGTATGTTCATTCGAGTTGTCATCCTTCTTCATGAGAACGCCAGGCCTCACACCGCCCCCTTGACAAGGAATATATTGGAAGAAATGGGCTGGGGAACACTCAAATACCTTCCTTATAGCTCAGACTTGTCTCTATGTGACTATTTGTTGTTCGCACCTTTGAAGGAATCACTTGGAGTTTTCTATTCAATTCGAAAGTAATGAAAATGTCGAGGAGTACGTACGCAATCGGCTAACAACTCGCCTTAAATCTTTCTACGAACAAGGGATAATAAAGCTTCCAAATCGGTGGCAAAAGTGTGTAGATCACGCAAGAGACTATTTTGAAAAATGCTGATTGCATAGTTACTGTGTAACATTATTCAATAAATGTAGAAAAATAAATTACCGTTTATACTTGATTCGCCCTCGTATATAGTATATATATATATATATATAGGTATATTGTATATAGTAATATATAGGTATATATAATATATAAGGGGGGTGGGAGCGAACATACAGGGCAAAGTCTCTGATTGCTTTCAACCCGGCGAAGGCCAGGACGATCCTTGTCCTGTTCAATCCCAGTTGACAAGCAGTCTCCACGTGACACACTTGGAGAGCTACTTTGGCACCCGCCAAGTAGTGAACCAATGTATGCAGCGACAGCCTGAGAAAGATTGGCACAAGGCTAATAACTTTGACCGGAAAATCAAGTTATTATGGACACTTTAACAAGTCTCGGATAAGGACCGGATACCGGTGGGGAGACTTGCGATATATAAGATATATAATATATAGGTACATTTAATATATAGGTATATGTAATAAGATAATGTTCTTTTTATTTAACGTGCCACCACCAATCCATAATGCGGGTGGAAAAGAGAGAAAGGGTCGGTGCGCATTCGTATTGAATGGTTGTCACTGCATTCGTGGAGCAACTCTCGATGGAAGCTCGTTTACTGAAAACTTTTGATTGATGCCCACAACATCTCAATAAATCAATAGAGCCCTATATATTCCACACAAGATATGTGCTTGTAAAAACCCAAACCTTTTAGCGAATCATTTGTTGGGTAAACAATTGACAAAGAGCAGCATGGCCAGATGTGATTATCCAACATTTGGGTAGCGACCATTTTGACTTTGCAACCATGTGACAAGGGACACACGCGGGTATGTGGTAGAGGTCTCTTAATAGCTGACCGTTGAGGTATGATTCCTTTTCGGTGCAACGGACCTGTATATCACTAGACAGCTTGGTTTTTCCACTGTAATGCACAAACCATCACTTAATAAGTCTGACACAAAGATGGTGTGTTCGCTTACCTAAAAAACCCCTATAACTTGCACCCAATCTCATAACTTCACTAATGCAATCGCATTAGCATCCTAAATGCTTCACGCATTAAATAGATCAAATCTTTAACCTAAAAGTCCCTGTAAAAGAAAACGTACCTTTCATGCATCCCTTCGCATACAATTCCCCGTATGATTTCTTGCTCAACTTATCAGGAATTCCAAACCAATTTGGCACCTTCGGTGCCAGGCAGATTCCCCTAGACGAATTCCTAATAACAAAGGATTTGGATTACATACTATGTAACCTTCACCAGAGACCATAAACATTGCGCTGTCTATTTCTCAGCTTCGCCATGTGAATGATAAATCTCTTAACGTACACATTGGCCGCCGACCTTTTTCTCCCAACAATAAAATACCAAGCAACTGCATTCAATTAGGGCAATCGGCGCTGAAGCCAATTTCCCTAACTCGCATCAAGTGCAAACAAAGAACGCTGTTCCTCCATAGGCTTCCTGGCGATATCACAAACAACCCATATCGTTTGTGGTATCCTAAATGCATTTTTCAGTTAATGATTGGCTGCTATTTACCCAGCTGGCCCTCATTACCGAAAGATGCATTAGGTCGTTTCTTCCTTTGTCCTTGCCGCCTGCCTGCTTCGTTGCTCCATTGCCGTCGCGCATATGTAAACAATCTGATCTCAACGATCGACTTCACGTACATCACCACAGGACCTCACCAGTGAGATCCTCTTTCCTCGTTTTCACCACGAGAGGAACACTTTCTCTCTTGAGGAAACTCAACCCCGGTTGCGAAGTGGCTCTGCATCGAGCAGAGCAACGCTGAGTCTCATTCCATCCGCCGACCACGCTGGTCGCGCGATCTCCCACTCTCCGGTGCGCACGGAGACGTGATATATCCAGGAGTCGCGGTTAGTGCGGAAGTCAAATTTAACAGTGCCATCTTCCTTTTTTTGGGACGTTTCCAACAGTCTTTTTTCCCTTAAATATATATATCAATATCCTGACACCTAATAAAAAAACAATAAAACCCTTTTCCAAATTATAACAAGTGAACAATAAAAATAATTCAGAAACTATGCGCAGTGTGATTCGTTTCATCAGTGTTTTACTTTCCTCCTGGTGGGCGGTGCGTTGCTGAGGTTCGTATCCGGTGGAACATTTAGTGAATGATGGGGATGTGAAGTGGACCAGCGCCGTACGCCGGTGCAGCCTACTTCCTCCCTAGAATGGCACTATTGTTGACAGACCTATCTGAGCAACCTTCAAACGATAGGTGTCAGCATTTCATAACAATCTGACGTTTAGTGTGAGTTACAGTGATTTTAGTGAAACAAAGAAATGGATAAAAAAGAATTTCGTGTGTTGACCAAATATTGTTTTTTGATGGAAACAAATACTGTTAAAGCCACTGGCTTCATAAGCGTTATGGAGATTCTACACTAGGGAAATGAGCAATTATTGAGTGGTATTTTACTACTACTATTTATTGGCCTATAGGAACCCGGAAGTTCATGATCTTATTGGCTGGTATGTTAAAATTAAACGTGAAAAGGCTGATGATGCTGAACACTTGGATCATCTAAATGATGCAGTAAGTTTAGAAAACATCAAGCACGTCCTAAAAATCGTGATGGAATATCGAAAAGTGAAATTACGCGATATAACAGAGATCATGAAGATATCAATTAAAAGTGTTTTCATAATTTTACATCAAAATTTGACAAAGAAAAACTTGTGGGTGTTTTTTAAAACCTTCCCTAAGAACCACCCACTTCCTCAAGTTAATCTGCCTTTCTGCTCACTCCATAAGAACCACCCATTTCCTACCATACTACCTGTCTCCTACTTACCTGCAAATGAGCAGCGTAAGCCGCTTCGCATTTCCTCACAGCTGAAAACATAGATCCACGGCAAGGCCATCATCTAGCCGTGACATCAGACATTCACCTTGGGGTATGCGCGCATCCAACACATCATGTCCCCGAAAGCTAATTCGGCTACCCTATCAGGTAACCAGCAATAATGCATGCACATACCATTGCTCTATGCGAAGAAGCATTTTCCCTTACATGTGTATGTCATGTTCACTCTCATCACCAAGTCATCGGTCGATTGTACAAACAGCAACCTATAGCGCAGCCATTACTGGGCGCCTATAGAAATTTCCAGTGTTGTTTTAACACAAACAACACACCCGACACACCGACCGATGGGACGTTGGCAATCTGCGCACAAGCTAATTGATGCTGTACGCAATGGCCAATGAATAAACATGCGTTCCTCCTATCCCCTAAGGTTCGCTACAGTTGCGACCAACTTCCTGTTATCGGCATTCAACCGAGCATGGGATATGGGCATCGATATGATCGTTGCTTACCCATGTTCATGTCCTATGATGACCCATCACCAAATACAAGCAAATAGCAATATAGCCACCGTCGCTGAGGCTTCTGTAGACTTAACGTCCATGAACATGTTTCCCCCATGTGCTACAGAGCCATTCGGCTAAAGCAAACAATAACCGAAATCTCTGGTTGGACTATCGTCACCAGTAGATATCGCCTACAACGCCATTTCCCTTGGGCTCTTTGGTAAATACATGACGACCCTATGCAACATAGGCAGATCTTGAACGATGTACATCCCATCATTTGATCCTTAAAATAGCGTTTTTGTTTACCTTAAAGCAAAAACCTATTGCGTTCTCAGGCGTGGGTCATCGAGGATTTATGACCACATTGCCTGTAGTCCCTTATGGCCGTTCCTTTGTTTATTCAGGTGCAGTATCGTTCGTTGTCTATACTTCAAGCGAAAGGGGCATCACACTTGACCATACGGTCATACAAAAAAGGGAAATCTCCCGCGGAATCCCAATTCGATCGCCGATTGGCTACACCGGGATCGGGAAATCCATCGCGGCCATCACTAGTGGATGTCGGATGTCGCGCTATCCGGTTTTTGTAATTCTAAAATTAGTAGAGTCAGATTTCAACCGCCCGTCAACACAGACGTGTCGAGGTCGTTGCGTGTCGGAGTCGCTTCTTAAATTAATTTCGGAGATCTAGTTTTCGCAAATCAAGCTTGCACTAAAACAACAACTAATCACGCAATAGTGTTCGTTCCGTCCTATTTAGTGAAACAAAACGAAACCACTTATTTGAATCTACATTCGGAGCGAAAAGAAGCGATGAAATAGTGTCGGTTGACGGCGGTGCACATATACAATTGTATACCGAATCTTCATCCTGGCAGGACTTGATTAAAGAGAAATAATCCAAACCACTTTATGTTAACTTTGGAAGTGAATTAGACTTGTAACGTAGCGACAGTTATGTTTTTTTTTTTGTATAAGATTGTGAAGCCTGTAAGTGAGGAACAGAATCAATAAAATAAAAATCCAACGTTTAAATGACAAACTACACCAGTGAGTTTTTATTTGTTTTGTTTTCTTTTGGTGCACAATTTTGGCAGCGGACTGTGGAAGGTTAGTGAATCCTGCGCCCTTGCCGGCGCCGCGACTAAACATAACCCACAAGCTTGTTTCTAAATGGGCTTTGCGTTTGCTCAGAATGGAACAAAAACAACAACATTCCACCCAACCATTTGAGCTGCGAATTGCTTCCTCATTCATCGTATTCTCCAGATTTAACCTCCAGTGACTACTGGCTGTTTGGAGACCTCAAAAAATGCTCCAGGGAAAGAGACTTGGCTCAAATGACGAAGTGATTACCAAGACAAATCGTTCTATAAAAACGGCATTGAAAAGTTAGAGGAGCGTTGGAATGCGTGCATCATTCCTGAAGGAGAATGGCCGGATTTCTAAAAAACAAAAAAGCTGTTTTTCTTAGATAAACCGGACAGTCATTGAGTGATATGTTAATTCTCAATATTCAAGCGGGGATGAATATTTTAGAAAACTTACAAAAACTGTGCTTTCGAGGCGATTGAGGATACCCTCACCCAAATTTATTAATGTCCATGCTTCCGTGCTTTATAAGAGGAAGTTTCAATTAATAGAGAGCTGCCTTGGTGCTTTTTAACAAAGCCTTACTACACAGGTGCCTTTTAAATGGAGGAGATGGTAGGTGGTGAGTTTGCTTCCAATTATTTCATTTCAATGTTATGTTCAGAAATTGTGCCGGTTGTGATAGAGTCCACAATCACCTCGATGTTGTAGCTGTCTTCTATGGTATTCGATTCAATTCCACTCATTAGATGTTCCTTTTTCTTGATATGCATGTGTGGGGAATAGGAAGTATTATGCCGGACACGGGCACACGGTTCACTTCTTCCCCATCAATCATTGTCACTAAAAGTTTCGACAATGTTCCGCCAAACACTGTCAGAAAACTATTCATCAAATGCGGAAGGATAACGATAACATCCCGGAACTGCGGCACAGAAGACGAAAGTACAATAACACACTCTGGTTCCACAGCACAGGAAACGAAATGAAACGCACTGATTAGATGTTATGACAAAATATGTTTTTTAATTAATTGAGCTATTGTTTATATAATATGGGGACATCAGCAACGACTATGACGACCAGTGCAAAGAGTGCACCGATCAACAGCAATTTAGAGTTCATTGTTTTACAATAAAGTTACTTTTCTCACTTATAATTTTTTTTTCACTAACTCAAACTAACTGTGGCACAAACTCGCCAAACAATTGTAAACCGACAAGTTCAAAATACTTCTCACGACTCCGGGTATTTCTACGGGTCTCCGCAGCCGGCGGAGAGCGGGAGTGACGCGTGACCATGGCGGTCAGTGGATGGAAAACGACTCAGCAATGTTTTGCTCGTGCAGAGTTCCCTCGCTATGGTGATCATAGTGGTATGTGTGCATGGTTCTTTCATGGATGAGAACGAACCTAGAACAAAGAAAGGGCATAAAGTGCATTCATGGGATACGATTTCGGTAAAGCAAATAAAACCGAACTCGTTGGAAGCTAATGGGATCTTTGTTGGAAATGTGCGTCGCGGCTAAGCAAAGAGACGACGATGCGATGTGGAAATGTGCTAATTGGTTTTAGCTAGGTTACTGGGAAATGGTGTTTATTGCATCACTAGTAAGGGAAGGCATTGAATTCCTATTTGCATTTGGTTATGCTGTAGGATTTAATTGATGCCAAGAGACGCGGAATGCATATTTGCTTTGGTCCCTTGGGTGTAAGTCGCCAGCCAATGTGTATGTAGGGAACATTGTTGTACACATGGCGCGGATGAGAAAATAAACGGCGCAATATTTATGGTCCCTGTCATGACGGTTACATTGTATGCAAACCGAATCATTTTGTTTACAGGAATTTGTCTGGTACCGAAGGTGCCGAATAGGTTTGGAATTCCAGATAAGTGAAGCACGAAATCTTACGGAAAATTGTATGCGAAGAGATGCATGAAAAGGTGTTTTCTTAACAGGGACTTTAAGATTATATATCTGATCTATATAATGCGTGAAGCATTTTCAGGTACTAATGCAATTGCATTAGTGAAGTTAGGAAATTGGCTGAATGTTATGGGGGTTTTACGGTAAGTAGACAGTCGGATTTGGCGGAACCGCCACACATGTACTTCGCTGTTTTTTTTTTTTTATTGAATGGACGAAAAGAATTATTAATAAACTCACATGACAAGACACAGTACCGATAGAAAAGAGGAAAAAACTTGTAAAGAATAGAAAAAACACAACAAAAAAATGTCATCATGATTTGATTCCATATGTCTGCAAGGTAGTGCTTCAAGCAAATAGGCTTCGATACTGCAATATAAAATATGTTTAACACATGCGGACTAGAAAATTTCGTGACACCAATATACAATTACACAAAACCGTAGGTCAGCACCACCAAGTAAACGCAAAGGTGAACATCTCCCAACTTTCTGAAACACAAAAAGGCCTATACTATGGCATGTGTTAGTCTTCCAACTGAATAATCACCGGAAATGTTAGTCTACTAACTCAATAAGAGCTTAACATTGATCAGAGGTGTCTATTGTGATATTCGATTCGATTCAATAGATGCCCCTTCCCATGTATTTTGTTCTATCGTAATTTAATACTAGACATATTTCTGTCACTTCTGACAAACTAGCCACCACACTGACGACATGTTTCCTTCGTTAGAGTATTGGAGACCTTTTTGAACTTACAAAAAACTGCTTTTCATGTCCTGAGACGGAGTTTTTGAGACCTAAAGTGCAGCTAGTACTTTACTTCTATCTTTTCATAAGCAAATCGTATGTAACTTTAACAATGGGTAACACATATTTGAATCTGATTACAATAAACAAAGAGAACGTGAGAAATAAGCAATTACCTGTATTCAGTTAAATACTTTTCATTGTTCAATACTTAAAACAAAATTTCGAATTTAATTTTTCACTTAGTACTCCAACAAAAGAGCTAAATATAGTATTAAGTATTTGTTCACAAGTTAACGTAGCTTTGCTTTTAGGATACATAAACTGCAAAATGTCCCCGCATAATCATTTATGACTAAATTTTCTAAAGCACAATTTTAACAACTCGAACCGATCACGAACGCAAGTAGTTAAACCGAAATGAATCGTGACTTGTCCAAATGAGGTGCTAGAATAAATGTTCAGTTAAACTTATGTTAATTTTGCCTGTAGTCAAATTAGTACATTTTATACAATCACAATTTTGGTTACGTCACGTTCGCACTAATAATTCTGTGTCCAAATTCGAGGGTTTTTTTGTCATGCAGTGCACCCGGAAAGAAAGCCTAATTCAAGCCAACGTTCTCCACTTAGTGATGCTGACCGCTTAGAAACAAGCCTATCCCTTATCGCAACCTTTTTTTACCAGACCATCGGCAAAGTTCCGAGGTTAAGCATTTCTTTCTATCAATCTATGGAACATGGTGAGGATTTTTCTTCATTAGGTAGAGAGTTGGTCTATAACTAGGACAGACACTAGTTTTACATCTATTGTACGAGGGTGAATCAAGTATAAACGGTAATATTACTCTTTTGCTTAGCGACAAGTTGCGAGGTAGATAATCTTGTGCGTGGCTGCTGTTTAGTTGATGAAGAGTAGAGGAACCGGCTTGCCTAGCGGTCGCGCTCGACTTTGTAGTCAGTACAGCCATGAGCGAGCATGAGGTACACATACGACTGTTGCGCAAAGGATTATTATAAAATGTTTAACAAATGAAGTCGTTAAACCCTCGAATATTTTTATTGAAATAAGCCAAAAATGTTTAATACATAACTGACCATGTTTTGCAGAAAGAGAAAATCCTGTTTCACCAAGACAACGCGCCGTCTCACGTCTCAGCGGTTGCCCTGGCGAAAATCCACGAATTACGGTTAGAACTGCTTGACCACCCGACTTACTCACCAGATCTAGCCCCAGCGACTTCTTTTTGATCCCTAATCTAAAAATTGCGCTCGGAGGACAGAGATTTTCGTCAAATGAAGAGGCAATCACCTTCGTGAACAATTATTTTACAAAGAATAACGCCGAGTACTATTTGAACGGGGTAGAGAGATGGGAGCATCATTTTTCAGGCCACCCATGTAAGTCAAACCAGCGACTTAGCGGACGTCGTTTATTAAAGCCTATCGCGCTTTAATTTAAGGAAAAGTAAAAGCCGAGTTGTGGGGGGATGGGAACGATCATACGGGGCAAAGTCTCTGCTTTCAATCCGGCGAAGGCCAGGACGATCCTTGTCCATGTTCAATCCAAGTTGACATGCAGTCTCCACGTGACACCCCTGGATAGCTACTTTGGCACCCGTCAAGTAGTGAACCAATGCATGCAACGACATCCTGAGAAAGGTTGGCGCGAGGCTATTAACCTTGCCCGGTAAACAAATTATTATGGAAAATTTAACTAACCTCAGACTTATTAATTAAGTCCAAGACCGGATACCGGTTGTAGTGCCGATGATGATGATGATGATGAAATAAGCCAAAAATGTTTAATACATAAACTGACCATGTTTTTTCTAGAAATATAAAATTGAACATTTTCAGTTTTTCTGATATCAGTTGTAGTAAAAAGAAATCCATTTTGTTTGCATGAAATTGAAGGCTTTATTTAGCATAGTTAGAATGGTTTGATTTAGGTCAAGTATATACCGTTATGTTCAATAACATGTTATCATTTCGAAGGTAATTTCAGTATGCCTCTTTCATGACACCATCGTCCTTATTGGCAAAAAACTAGGCCAGTCGATTTTCACAAATTTCTCTTGAGGTGAATTTTTTACCAGCAAAATCATTCGCCATAGACAAGAACAGGTGCCAAGCTCGAACTATCAGGTGGATGCATAAGAATTGAAGTATTTGCCAGATGACGACCGCCATACTTACAACATCCCAATCAACGACATACAGAAATTATTTGATGCACATGTCGAATAAGCAAATCCACTTATTTCACTCCAGAGAAGTTATTTCAAACATAATGACTTATGTAAGAATTAATTAAATATTTGTGTTTCTTAATCCATATTGGTTTATTTTGGGGTAGAAGGTGAATACCACCTGCAATGAATTTGGGTTATGAAGTAGTAAGTGATATGGTGGGGTGTTCATCATCATCATCATCGGCACTACAACCGGGCTCCAGTCTTGGCCTTATTTAGCAAGTCTCTCCACTGGTACCCGTTGCATATCCGAGACTAGTTGAATTGTCCATAATAATTTGTTTCTCCGGGCAAGGTTATTAGCCTTACGCCAGGAATGCTCATATCCATCCAAACTAACCTTGACTCAACCCTCGTCACTATATCCTCCTTGCCCAAGCTTGATTATGTCTCCGTCAAAATAAATTTACCCCACAAAGCTATATATGTCATCTGCTTCTACATTTTACCATCCCACCCCAATGAAGCATACGATGTAGCAATTAAGGCTATCGACCACATAATTGAGATAAGCGACTCTCGGGATGATGTCGTTGTTTTTGGCGACTTTAAGCTCCCACACCTACAATGGACTCTGTCAGTTGACCATTCCCTCTACATTACCACACCCTCTAGTGCCAAGGAATGCCTCTTCATCGACCACCCAACTGATTCAAGCCTATATCAAGTTAGTAATTTCGTAAGTGATGAATGAACAGAGGGCAGACCCTCATTTATTTCGCTTAGTACAAGACGTATAAACATATAAACTTATAAATAGATTTACGAACTACCTTAAAAACTAAGGCATGTGGTTTGGGGTAATTTAAACTAACTTAAGAATGGAATGGGTAAACCACCTAGGCATACAACTAGAACTTATTTTCATGACGGACCCTATTAATTCCTCAGCAGCCCCTTCTCCCCCATGACTTCCACCAAGCGATCTTTCGGCTTATTAACGATTACCCCAACGCATTTTCATTCAATTTTGAACATTTGGCGGTAGAAAATGCTACCACCAATCTTTACACCGAAATCTTTAAATCTATTTCCCTTCACGTTTCCTTTTCCAGGCGCAAACATCGTACCTCCTCACCTCCTTGGTTCAATCGCAAACTTCCTTCGTTACGTAATAAACGAAACAAGATGTGGGCTGTAGTGCTCTGAAAAGCCCTACCATCTCCTTCCCCCACGCATACATCCAAATCCCATAATCCTTAACAAAAATTCGAAAAGTAATCATCTAAATTGAAAATTCGCGATAAACGAATCAAATGTTCGTTTATCGCCCTTGAACCCAACTCCCCAAAATCATCCGACTAATCCAGAAATACATTATCCCAATCTAGAAAATTCCTGGTAAAGGAATCGAATATTCGTTTATCATCCATATACATCAATTTTCCCAGATCCTCAAACAAAACCAAACATGGTAAATTGAACCAGATGTTCAATTTCCATACTCACGCTCATGTATCCGAGAATTCACCGAACCGAATTCTTATCTCAAAAAACAAACATTAGACGAGATTCTGCTCGCATTTTGATGCATTCCGGATACAAAATCCCGATAAGATTTTGTATAAAAGGGTGACGAATTTTGTATTCAAAGATCAGTCTCAATTGGCGTCCGAGGTGTAAGGACGCCAATAAACTCAACGAAATTTAAATAAAGTGTTTGAAATAAAGATCCAGTCTGATTTTAGTCATGGGCGCGCGCAAGGACGCAGTCGCTTTTTAATTGAATTATCCATCTACTTGGACCGACTTGCCTAGCCCCTTTTATCCAACAATCGGTCGCTACTCTTACCTCGGGTCTGAGGAAGCACTGTGGCGACCGCAACGAGCAACTAGGAAGCGCTCTATTAGAGACACTCGTCCTTTTAAGGGCAAGGAGACGCGCTCCCTAAGATTTGCTACAACAGGGCTACGTTCCTCCGTAATCGCTCCGTCTGCAACTACTTCAACTACTTTGGCATTTATCTTCAATTAAACACTCTACGATTCATCATCATCATCGGCACTACAACCGGGAACCGGTCTTGGCCTTATTTAGCAAGTCCTGAGGCTTGTTAAATTTTCCATAACGATTTGTTTTTTCCGGGCAAGGTCATTAGTCTTGTGCCAGAGGCTCCCCGACGGGGAATCGAACCCCGGTTTACCGCGTGACAGGCGGGTATACTAACCACTATACTATCGAGGAGCTGCACTCTACGATTACCTTTACCAAAAATACCTAACAAAAACTCTGGCTAACCTAATAACAGACCCAAAAATGTTTTTCCATTTTCCTAATTGCAAACGTAAGCCCGATAATTATTCCACCTCCCTCTGATTTAACTTG
This sequence comes from Microdon myrmicae, assembly GCA_963931805.1. Classification (NCBI taxonomy): domain Eukaryota; kingdom Metazoa; phylum Arthropoda; class Insecta; order Diptera; family Syrphidae; genus Microdon; species Microdon myrmicae. The sequence goes on from OZ007501.1 coordinate 61,851,082, forward strand.
GAAACTTCAACGGATTCACATGCCATTGCGAATCTCTTCGCCTCATTTTACAGATAATCCTTCCTTCACAGACGACTTTTTCGTTCCCGACCCCACATATTTCAAATACTTACCAAATTTCTCACATGGTCCATTTGTTTCTCAATTTATTGACCCACCCACAATTGAAAACAAACTAACCCAGTTGAAGGACGAATAGAACCCCGGGCCTGAAGGTCTCCCCGTTATATTATTTAAAAAATCCTCCTCCGTTCCCTCTTCCCCTCTTTCAATTATTTTCAATCTGTCGCTCTCTGGAGGTGAGTTCCCTAATATTTGGAAAACATCGTTTATCTTGTGGCGCTTCCGCCAAACCCCACGGCCCACTTACCTGAAAAACCCCCATATCTACATCCCAATCGGCATAAGTTTTCGCTAATAAAATCGCATTAGCACCTTAAGTGCTTGAGGCATCTAGGTTATCAAATTTATAATCTAAAAGACCCTAGAAGAAAATTCTTCCCGTTCATGCATCGCTTCGCATACAAATTCCCTATAAGAATTCCTACCTAACTTATCATAAATTCTCTGAAAGAAAATACATCGGTTGGCATATAATACAACTGCATAATCAGGGAATCTTACCCTTGAGTTGGCTTATGCCAGCCTCAACATGTGTACAATAAAAACTACCTACATACACATTGGCTGGCGACCACTTTAACCAACGATAATCAGTCCAACGCAGCTGCATGTAATTAGCACCATAGATGTTGAGACTAGTTCCTTGTCAATAAGATAAAATCAATTAGCACCATGTGCATGGGCATTGCGGCTAACGTTACAGCTGCAATGCATAGCTTAGACAATGATCTACCCGATCTCTTTGCCTTCCCATATTACTAGCGGCATTGAACAAACAGAAACCCCATTTAGCATCCAATGAGATTCGGCTTGTTTACTTAGCCGAACTCATATCTCATTGATGCACATCATTCCTTTTCTGGTTTTCAGATTCGTTCCCATGGCCTTGTGTATGAAAAAACCAATGTGATCTTCACTCACACATACACATACATTACCAAGTCCTTCTTCCTTGTTTTCACCACGAGAGAAACACTTTCTCTCTCGGGAAAACTCACCCCGTGAGCGAGTCGGCTCTGCACGAGCCGTTTATCACGGAGTCAAATTACATCCGTCGACCACCACGGTCGTTGCCGCCCCCACTCTCCGTCGCGCGGCGGAGAAGCGTAGGTCGTGTCGAAAAGGAAGTGTTTCATTCTGTTTAAAATTCATAAAAAATCAATTTAATATTAATGATAAGTTTAAGTGAAGTATAAAAACACTAACATGTTTGATAATGGCTGAGAATAAAGTGGTTTTTATTAAGAGAATTATCCTTCACAATTTTAATAACGAAAGTGAAATAAACTAAAACTTAATTAAGAGCAACTTGTGTTTTAATCGCTATCTGGTGGACAGTGTTTCCCCTTACTCCCGGTGGTGGATAAACGTGGCGGCGTTTCGTCCCTTTGGTTCGGCGTGTTACTGGGTGGAACATTATGATGGAGGAGGAAGATGAACGGAGTGCCAATGCCTGGCACAATGCTCCTCCCCACAATCTCCCCGGTGTATAAAAAAGGAACCCAAAGGCGATACCTCAAACTACCGTTCCGTCGCCAAATTTTCCCACTGTAGTGCTCACGAAGCCCTACCATTTCCCATCCAAATACATATATCTATGTACATATCCCTACATACATATCCCATCCATCATCCTCATTTTAAACATCCCATAACTCCAAACGATTCCCGAATCGTCATCAAGCAAACATAGCAGCTGCCCAAAATAAGGATTCTAAAATCAAATCTAGCTGCAATAGCAGCTGCTCAAAGTGACGATTCTGAAATCAAATCGAGCAACCGGCAGCTGCTAAAAATAACAAACTCCTGCATCGTAAGTCAAACACCATGGTCGCTGATTGAATACCATCAGCAAAAGCAATATCGAGCAACCGGGGCAGCTGCTCGAATATGATTGGCCAAACAAACTTTCATGTGTTTCAGGGTTCAGGTATAAAAAGGAAAACGACGACGTTTTCCAGGATTATTGTGTTATTAACGCCAACGGGCATTTACTTTTTTATGATCATTCGGATCAATCACACAAAATTTAGTCAAAGTAACATTCAAATCAAAAAAAAAAAATAGATACAAATTTAAGACAGTTTTTTATCTTCCTACACACTACGCACTTCCCTCAATCAAAGAGGAAGCACGGCGTGGAGTTAACACCAGATTCCCAAAGTCTTTGAAAGCATTCTCTACCAAAGGTTATGCATTCACTGCGAATCCCTAATTGCACCTAGGCAACACGATTTTCTTGGTGGGAGATCTACCACCACTAACTTAGTCGAATTTACCTCCCTAACACTCCTACCTCCAGAGAACGGCAACAAGCTCGACGTTGCCACTACGGATTTTAGTAAAGCCTCCGATAAAATTTCGCACAGACTGATACTTTTCAAACTATCCTCCTTGGGCTTCGAACCCGTATTAATGGATTTCGTCGTACCTGTGTAATCGGCTCTACAGAGTACGTTCCAGATCTCTTCTCTCAAACTCTTTTCGTGCTACCTCTGGAGCCCCCCAGTACAGTCATTTGGGTCCCGTTTTGTTCATATTAACAATAAACGACATCGATATGATTATCAAGCGTTCTGTATCTCCCTATAGGCCGATGATACCAAATTATTTAAAAGAATTTGTTCTCCGCTTGATGATTTCCTTTTCAAAATAGATCTTGACAACTTTTTGTTATGCCGCCAAAAAAATTTGTCTGGAGTTTAATGTCAACAAATATCACTCAAATAAGTTTTCACAGACACCCCCCCCCCCCCCCCCCCGCACCCGCGCGTTTTATTCAACATTATTCTGTGGGGGTTCTCTATATTACATGGAGAACCAACCCACAATCCTAACCTTATTTCGACCGTTTCCAGCGCGTCATTTCTACCCTTATTCCCCTTGCAAGCTATTTCACCTGTATTATTATTCCATTATATAGCTCCTCGATAGTATAGTGGTTAGTATACCCGCCTGTCACGCGGGAGATCGGGGTTCGCTTCCCTGTCGGGGAGCCTCTAGCGCAAGACTAATGACCTTGCCCGGAAAAAAAAACAAATCATTATGGAAAATTTAACAAGCCTCAGGACTTGCTAAATAAGGCCAAGACCGGTTCCCGGTTGTAGTGCCGATGATGATGATGATTATCCCATTATCCTATGCAGATAATGCATAATTGAGTTTAGCTAAATTTTCGCCATACGGCAACTCCATTTCACTAACCCATGAGATTTCCACGGGAAATCGCATCATGTCGGTTAGCAACGGCATAGTCTGATCAAACGACGCGGTTGCATAATCATGCAACCGCTGGGGAAATTATCAAAGTATTTAATTTAGTTCCCATGAACAGATTTCCCTAGCCAAGTCGGCGTCCTACTCACTTTTCCCAGACACCACATTCGCTGGGGATCAATGATCTCTTTTCGCAGGTGAATAGCACCAGCTACATTTTCGTCGCCTCCAGAATTCTGTCTCCCTACAGTTCAATGCACTCTGAAATCATCACAGCCAACGCCCTAGGGCAGTAGGTCATCCTCAGAGACTGTATTTGATACAAGCGCACAAGCTAAGCCAACCCCGAAGTTATCGCGCTCTCTCTCTTTTGTTCTTTTCATCCTTTTTATCATTCACCTCACTGAGATGTGCAACTGAAAAGATTCATGAGAGAGTGCGATGATGATTGGCTAATAGCTGTTCAAATCCAGAATTACCCAATCATCCCTAATTCCCGGCAGTCGGTTGTCATTTATCACCGCGGTTGGTCACGCGGCCGCGCTAAATTTTAGTTTAATTCTTCGCCGAATAAACAGTCACGAATCATCCACCATACGGTGCACAAGTGACCGGAGTCGTAATTCAATCATTACAGTGCGCGCACGTTCCGAGTCAACTCGCTGTTGAGAATTAGTTGTGTTGGGTATTTTCGCCTTAAAATAATGTCGTAATTACTAAAGTTATCTAATAAATAGTGTATTACAAAAATAAGTTTTCTTGTAATAAAAATAGGCTGGTACCCCCACCAAATCTTTTTAAAAGGATATTCCGGTTAAAAACAAATAAAAACATTAACTATAAAAGAATAACCAGTGTATTTCATTAATTCGATTATCCTCCTGGTGAACATTAATCCTATTTCCTCCGTGAACAATTTTCGACGACGTAAGTGTTGGCGGGCGAAGTGAATCCATGCCTGTGTCAGGCATCAATACTTCGTACCCCCACAATTCCACCTACCTTTATCCTATGTTAACTCAATCCGAGACTTCGGCATCTTATGTGATAGTCAGCTAAACTTCGTCTCACATATTGACCGCATGATTCTCAAAGCCAATTCAGCCCTCGGTTTTGTGAAACCCTGGCCTAAGGTATTTTCTAACCCTTACGTGACCCGATCGCGCTATACATTATTTTCGTTCGCCCTCTTCTTGAATATGTTAACCAGGTTTGGTCCCCATATCAAGTATCGCATATCCGCAGAATTGAAAGCATTCAACGATGATTCTTGGGTTTTGCCCTCTGAGGACTGTGTTGGAAAAACTCCGTATCCCTGCCCCCCTATACCAGTCGTCTCACACTAATTAACCTAACCACTCTAGAAGAGCAAAGAATTCACGCATCTTCTTCATCCATCGTCTTCTCTCAGGATCAATCGACTGTGCAAGCCTCCTCTCTTTCATCCCGCTCTATACCAATCCCCGTAACCTTCGAAGCTCTCGTCTTTTTTACCTAACAGTCCGCCGCACCTCGTATGGCCTTAACGAACCGATCTCACGTATGCTACGGAACGTTAACCTCCTTTGATTTCAATGTCACCTCTCCTGCTCTCAAATCCCGTCTCCTTACATGCTATTCTTAGCCCCCGCCCCAATTCACATAGACACATACCTGCATATAACAGGTCAATTGAACATGGATGGCGGCACTAGAATTAAATCCATATGATTTTTAGTTAGCCCTAACCTTCAAAAGACGCGTGTATAAATTTGACAGATGTCGGATCATTAGTTTGTGAATTATAGTATTTTGAGTGAAGCAACTTCTGTTATTGTGAAAAAAATGGATAAAAAGGAATTTCGCGTGTTGAGAAAATATTGCTTTTTGAAAGGAAAAAATACAGTTGAAGCAAAAACTAGGCTTGATGACGAGTTTCCAGACGCCGCCCCAGGAAAATCAACCATCAAGGATTGGTATGCTAAGTTTAGACGTGGTGAAATGAGCACCGAAGACGGTGAACGCAGTGGACGCCCAAGAGAGGTTGTTACCGACGAAAACATTAGAAAAATCCACAAAGTGATTTTGAATGACCGTAAATTGAAATTTAATGAAATAGCAGGCACTCTAAAGATATCAACTGACCGTGTACATCATATCATTAACGAATATTTGGGTATGAGAAAGCTCTGTGCAAAGTGGGTGCCGCGCGAGCTCACTTTTGACCAAAAACAACGACGAGTTGATGATTCGGAGCAGTGTTTGGAGATGATCAAGCGTAATAAACCCGAGTTTTTGCGTCGATATGTGACAATGGATGAAACATGGCTCCATCATTTCACTCCGAAGTCCAATCGACAGTCATCCGAGTGGACTGCACACGATGAACCCGCCCCAAAGCGTGGAAAAACGCAACAGTCAGCTGGCAAGGTTATGGCGTCTGTATTTTGGGATGCGCGCGGAATAATTTTCATTGACTATCTTGAAAAAGAAAGGACCATCAACAGCGACTATTACACAGCGTTATTGGGCCGTTTGAAGGACGAAATCGCCGAAAAACGACCGCATTTGAAGAAAAAGAAAGTGCTGCTTCACCAAGACAATGCACCGTGTCACAAGTCAGTGAAAACGATGGCAAAAATCCATGAATTGGGCTTCGAATCGCTTCCGCATCCACCGTATTCTCCAGAAATGGCCCCCAGCGACTATTTCCTGTTCTCCGATCTCAAAAGAATGCTCGCTGGGAAGAAATTTTCGTCGAATGAAGAGGTGATCGCCGAAACTGAGGCCTATTTTGAAGCAAAGGACAAATCGTACTACAAAAAAGGTATCGAAAAGTTGGAGGGTCGCTATAATCAGTGTATCACCCTCGAAGGGAATTATGTTGAATAAAAAAAAACGAATTTTGCCAAAAAAAATGTGTTTTACTATGGAAGGCCGGGGACTTTTCAATTGCCCTGTTATACACCCTTGCCCATAGAAGTATGGAGTGGCGAGTTTTGGACACATACACTCATACCATAGTGACCACCAAGCCGTGATGTACGAAATATTCCCGCACAGGGGATTCATCACTGGCAAATTGGCGAAGCCCAAAAAAAAAATGAGTGGAAAGAAAAGGACCTCGAAGCGGAACTGCTCGATTATATACTGGAAGACCAAATCGCACAGTTTGACGCAAAAGCCGATGCGAACAGGCAGGCTGGAAAAGTCATGAAGTGGCTAACTACTGCATGTGATGCTTCTATGCCACGAAAAAGACAACCAGCAGGAGCTATCACACCAGTGTATTGGTGGAACTCAGAAATCGCCCATGTGCGATCGGAGTGCAACAAGTTACGACGCTTGCAACAAAGAGCAAGAAACCGTAACACCTACCCCCAGTTACATGCGAAATTCGTCAACAAACGGAAAGAGTTGAGGAATGTAATCTGCAAAAGTAAATATGACGCAACAACTCATGGGGCAGCGCCTACAGGATAGTCATGAAAAGACTACAGAACAACAGTAGTCAAATGCAAAAAAGTAAAAGTGACATGGCCAGAATCGCTGCTGTGCTCTTCCCCCATTGCGACGAGGTGTTGAGAGTACAAGAGGAGTGGAGTATCACTGAAGGAGAGATACCTGCCGTGACCACGGAAGAGGTGCTCTTGGCTGCAAGGGTTGTCAAAAAAAAAAAAAACAAGACCCCGGGACAGGATGGTATCCGTAACGCTGTAGTGAAGACTGCTTTAACAAAAAAGCCGGAAGTTTTCAGGAGTCTCTTCACAACCTGCCTTCAAACAGGACAATTTCCCAAACGATGGAAAAACAGTGGCTTGTGCTTATACCAAAAGGAGTCAAGAATCCAGAGGCGCCGTCGCCTTATCGCCCGTTGTGCATGTTGGACACAACAGGAAAACTGCTTGAGCTAATAATTGCCACACGTCTGGAACAATTCACTGAGGGGACATCGGGGCTCTCTGAAAGCCAGTGTGGGTTCCGGAAAGATAGATAAGCCGGTAAGGCACTATCTGTGGTGTGCGACATCGCTCGCAATGCGATAGCTGGAGCGCGATGGCTAGGTGGTTCAAAAAAATATTGCGCGGTGGTGACGCTAGATGTTAAAAATGCGTTTAACTCGGTGAATTGGAATCGGATTCTAGAAGCGTTGCGCGATCTACAAGTCTCACCCTACTTGGTGCGTATACTAGCAAACTATCTCTCCCATAGAAGACTGCTCTATGATACCGATGAGGGACCACAGGAATATAAAATAACAGCGGGTGTACCTCAGGGATCTGTATTAGGTCCGCAGTTATGGAATATCCTGAATGATGGTGTGCTCAGCGTCAATGTACCATAAGGGGTTAGAATCAGTGGGTATGCAGATGATTTGGCGATAGTGGCCGTAGTTAAACATCTAGATGACCTGGAGAATATTTGCTCCCAGGCAATCCAGAGCATTAAATGCTGGCTAGATATAGCCGGACTGAAACTAGCGGGACATAAGACGGAGGCAGTTTTAATAAGCAGCAGCAAGAAAGTTGAACACCTTGATTTGGAAATAGAAGGACAAATAATCAGATCCAGTCCCTATATTAAATATCTTGGTGTTATACTCGACAACATGTTGAGCTTCAATGAGCACCTGAGGAAAACGAGTGAAAAAACGGCAAGAGTATGCAAAGTTTTAGCGAGACTGCTAACCAATGTTGGAGGACCCCGGCCCCACATAAGGGAACTCATAACCAGTGTCAACACCTCCATTATAATGTATGCAGATCACATATGGGCAGGAGCCGCACAGTATAAGTCGTACATGAGGGGAGTGAACTCAGCACATGGGCTGGCATCATTAAGAGTATGCTGCGCATCCCGAACCGTATCCGCAGATGCCATAAATGTCTTGGCCGGGAGCAAACCGGGAGCAAACCATTGCATAGCCGCAATGTCAAGTGGTTTGCTCCCGGCCAAGACATTTATGGCATCTGCGGATACGGTTCGGGATGCGCGCATACTCTTAATGATGCCAGCCCATGTGCTGAGTTCACTCCCTCATGTACGACTTATACTGTGCGGCTCCTGCCCATATGTGATCTGCATACATTATAATGAGGTCTCCCAAGAGAATCGTCGGAGACTGCGGCCACAATTAGAGCTCTCAAGCATAAGAGATTGGCAACGAAGGTGGTATTCTTCCACCAAAGGAAGATGGACCCACACCCTGATACCTTATATAGAAACATGGGCGAAAAGAAAACGTGGCAAGCTGAATTACCACTTGACTCAGCTAATATCAGGGCATGGATGCTTTCGGCAATATTTGCACAAGTATAAGCACGTGAATCTTATACTGCTTGTATTGCGAAGGCAAAATAGAAAATGCGGAACACGTACTCACAGAGTGCGTGAGATTCGAGACCGCACGAACGATTTTGGAGAAACGTATGAGACGGACAGTTACTCCGACAGAAGTAATAGAATACATGCTGAGTTCAAAACAGGCATGGTCCGTAACAAATGGTATTCTCTGTGAAGTGATGCAGCAGTTGCGACGTGATGAGCGAAGTAACAGGTAAACTCCGTCCCGCCCCGCGATGGAATATCTAAAAGAAAGTTCCGCGGGGATCAACGGGAATATGAGCCTGGCGGGAGATGGTTTTAGTCGGTAAAAACCCGGCATGCCTCTGGATCTGTCCAGAGGTAACTTTTGAAGATTTCCACCTTCCTACCGAAACAAAAAAATGTTGGAAGGGCAACGCTTACAGAGTGTTCTGGTAACAACCTTAGTAATTCTAGCGCCGGATAGGTGGCGCTTGGGTCAACGAGCAGGGCATATATAAACAGTGGCACCGATGACTTTCTCTCTCTCCTTTCGCCGCTGGATCTGTCATCAAAACAATTTAATTTAGCTTAAGACTAAAATATTAACTTTTCATTTGTAAATATCATTCTTACGAATAAAGTATCATTTCCAACAATTTTCCAACAGGTTATGGGCCCAGTCTAACGCCGCAATAAACAGCGAGGTAAAAGCACGCGCCAACGGAACACGTGGCGATAACACGAAAGAGCCCCAAAAGTGACGCCAAGTAATCGGCACAATGCAGGACGGAACGAAAACAAATATCCCGTTGTTAAACGGAGGCAACTACATACCCTGGAAAACAAAACTCAAGGCAGTGCTGGTCCGAGACGAATTATGGGAAGCAGTGAGTGAGCCGGCACCCACACCAAAAGACACCGATTGGAAAAAGAAAAACAACAAAGCCATGGCGTACATAACACTGAGTGTCGAAGACAATCAGCTAGTGCACATCCAACATACGGAAGAAGCGTACAAAGCGTGGCAAGCGCTAACAAAGAAGTACGAACGTTCAACGTACGGAAGCAGTCTATATTTGAGAAGGAAACTGTACGGAATACAGTACAAAGGCGGATCAATGAGTGACCACGTGGACGCCATCATGACAGTGATTGCACTGCTCCGAGGATCAGGCAAACCACTCGAGGATGAGGAAGTCGTTGCTAATCTACTGGTGAGTCTTCCGGAATCGTACTCGGGACTAGTCACTGCGCTCGAGGGCCGTGACGAAAAGGATCTCACAATCGAGTACGTAACAGGGAAAATTATGGACGAATACCAGAGAAGGACAGAATCTCAAGGCTCGAGCAGCGAAGGTTCAGAAGTGACTGTCAAATCAGCAGGTCCAGGTAAACGTGACCTAAAGAAGGGACATCTCGACAAAGGCTCAAACTTCCAGAGAGAAAGGAAGGACAAACAGGAAACCCGTACATGCTACCATTGCCAGAAACCAGGACATCTGAAACGGGATTGCAAATGGTACAAAGCAATGAAGGAACAAGCCAGGGCAGGAATAGAAAAGTCAAAGACGCCGAGGGCTGACGCCAATCAGAAGCAGTTTCTCTTCCAAGCGAGAGATGACACGAGGATCCAAGACGGCGGACAAGATGGCTGGCTCGTGGACTCGGGAGCAACGAGCCACATGACAAACAACTCAGCCTTTTTCGACGGCATCCGGGATTTGAACAAACCAATTTATTTGGCGGATGGATCAAAAATAATGGCAACTGGGATAGGAGATGGCTACCTACCATGCATCGTGAAAGACGGCCAGGTCCAGAAAGTAAGGCTGACAGATGTCCTGTACATTCCCGACTCGAGGACAGTTTAATTTCAGTTCGGAGAATCATCGATAAAGGATCCGAAGCAGTATTCAAGGACAACGGATGCCGGGTCCTTCAAGGAAAGGAAGTAGTAGCTGAAGCAGACAACGACGGCGGTTTGTACAGACTGAAATTGGAAGGAGTAAAAGAACAGGCACACCTGACCAGAGAAGCAGCGTGCATCCACGATTGGCATCGGCGATTAGGACATCGAGACTTGTCAGCTAACAGACAAATGGCTGGCTCTGGACAGATGCGCATCTCTCCCTGCAAGTGTGAACCAACCTGTGAGAGCTGCATCAGAGGAAAGCTGAGCCAGAAGAAATTCCCCCAGGCACAGAGGAGAGAACGGAAGCTAGGGATGCTGATCCATTCGGATCTGTGCGGGCCGATGCAGACACAGACACCGAGCGGAAACAGATATTTCCTGACCCTCATCGACGATTTTTCTCGTTTCACAGTCGTCAGGCTAATGAAATCCAAAACAGAGGTAACCGATGCAATCAAAGATTATGTTGCAGCAATTGGAAACAGATACGGCAGAAAACCAGTGGCAATCAGGTCGGACAACGGAAAGGAGTACGCCCCCAAGGAATTGCAAGACTTTCTTCGGCGAGAAGGAGTGGAGCAGCAATTCACGGTCGCATACACGCCACAGCAAAACGGAGTGGCGGAACGGAAGAATAGAACGCTGGTCGAATCCGCGAGGTGCATGCTGTTTGAAGCTGGACTGGACAAACGGTTCTGGGGAGAACCAGTGCTGACAGCGACATATCTGCAAAACAGGATGGCGAGCAGAAGCATCGACAAAACACCGGTAGAACTGTTTACAGGTGAAAAGCCAGACCTGTCGCACGTGAGAACCTTCGGCTCCAAGGTTTTTTCATTCATCCCAAAAGAAAAACGAAAAAAGTGGGATGTCAAGGCACGAGAAGGAGTTCTGGTGGGGTACCATGGCAACACTACAGGATATCGAGTTCTGGACCCGTCAACGAACGAGACCTGGATTAGCAGATCAGTCAAGATCATCGAGAGCTCAATTGAGCAAAAGAAGTGCTGCCATGAAAAGAAGAAGAACAAGAAGCTACCAGAGCTATACGTCACATACGAGATGCCAGACAGTGAGAAACCGACTCTGGGGAAGAAGGCCAAGACTCAGATGGAGAGACAATAGACTTGAGAGGTCAAGAAGAGCAAAGGGAAGGCAATTCCGCCGACGAACAATTCCAAACATCCCCATCAGTACAAAGAAGAGTTTCTCAACGAAGCAACAAAAATGTACCACCACCGAGGCTGAGGTACAACGAGAGAGCCTGCTTAGTAAGAGAACCAAAGGGTTGGAAAGATTTGCTACAAATGTCACCCAGAGAGCAGAACCCGTGGCGAGTGGCAGCCGAAGAAGAGATGAAGTCACTGAACGACCACCAAGTCGGGGAAATGGCAGATCTTCCTCCAAACAGAAAGGCAGTTTCGTGCAAGTGGGTTTTCAAGGGCAAGACCGATGACAATGGAAAAATCTACACCCACAAAGCTAGCTTGGTCGCGAGAGGATTCTCGCAGCGGTATGGCGAAGACTACGACGAGACGTTTGCTCCCGTGGTCAAACACGAGACAGTTCGAGTCCTACTCACACTGGCAGCGCAGCAGAACCTTCATGTCCGGCACCTGGATATGAAGAGTGCGTACCTGAACGGCGAGCTAGACGAAGAGATTTTCATGGAGCAACCCGAGGGATTTGTTATGCCAGGATAGGAGAAGAAGGTGCTAAGACTCAAAAGGAGCCTCTACGGTTTGAGGCAGTCGGCAAGGGTCTGGAATTTGAAGGCAACGGCAATCCTTGGCAAACTGGGTTTCAGCTGTGGTTGTGCAGACAGGTGTCTGTACTTAAAGGAAGAAAAAGATGGAAGGATGTCCTACATTCTACTCTACGTCGATGACTTGCTGGTGGCCGGAGCAACGCCTGAGGTGACAAGAGCAGTGAGCAAGCTGCTGAGCAGACATTTCCAGATCAAGGACTTGGGAAACGAAGCGATTGACCACGAACCGGTTCGGGGAGCTCGCAGAAGGACTAGGACTGCATAGACCGGAACATTCTGAAGCGAGAAGGAGTGTTGGAAGGGCAACGCTTACAGAGTGTTCTGGTAACAACCTTAGTAATTCTAGCGCCGGATAGGTGGCGCTTGGGTCAACGAGCAAGGCATATATAAACAGTAGCACCAATGACTTTCTCTCTCTATCTTCAGTACAAAACTGAAGAAAGCACCCTTCCCAACAACATTCCCCTCTATAATAGAGGATTCCTGGACCCATCCCATAGGGTCTACAATTAACAAACCAAACACACGAACGCACAGTACAAGACGGCACAAACACAAACATACACACCGACCAAAGAGCAGATTATCAGACGCCAAAGACGTGATCTTGGATACCCCCCTTTTTTCTTCTCTTTTCAGATGCCGCGAGACCGAGCCCAATATCCTCACGGATGTGGGTGATTCTGGTTATCGCAAGATGACCAGAAGTCAGAGACAAGATGAAGGACACATATGTCCTGTCTCGCCAAATTCGGCCTTCTCGCCAAATTTTTTTTTTTTTTTTACTTTCTCTCTCTCGCCTTTCGCCGCTGGATCTGTCATCAACACAATTTAATTTAGCTTAAGACTAAAATATTAACTTTTCATTTGTAAATATCATTCTTACGAATAAAGTATCATTTCCAACAATTTTCCAACAAAAAAAAAAAACAAAAACAAAAAAAAAAACGCCCATATAATACCCGAATACCTTTGTTTTTAAGGTAGTAGTTAAGTTTATATCAATATCGCTTGTATTAAGCTGAATAAATGAGGATTCTGACCTCACTAAATTAAAATATCAGCAGTAAAAGTCATGAGAATCAGTACGTTGTAAAGGTATTGCCTAATCCTTGCCTGTTAAAAGCAGGTAGTAATAAAGTAAACACAAAATAACAGCAAACAGGTAAACTTGTACTGTTGAAGCCCAAATTGAATATTGATCAACTGGGTATGAAATTCAAATTCAAGGCAGAACGTTTTTTCTTTCCAATTTATCCAACATTATAACTCACCTCATCGGTATCTGTGAATGTAAATATCATCTTTATATGCATGTATGGCTTTTAATGCTTGAGCCCCGGATCTAAGTTGTTTAATGTGATTGACATTTCTCTCCAGCTACCTCTATTCACCAGATACTATGCCATTACATTTCACCTTATTTAAGTCTTTGGGTATTCATCTGAGTCTGCACCACTTTACATTGACCACATAGTAAAACTTCAAGTAACATATTGCAGGAATGCCAGAAAATAAAAATGTTCAAGTCGCACGAGCGATAAAAAAATGGATTCTCCTATTGTAGAGAAAAACAAACAAGATCTTCTTGTTTAACTTTACCTCTCCCGCCGTTTTCCTTACTTATCAATGTTTATTATATTGCGGATTCGCAGAAGAAGCTTAAAGAATAAACAAACTACTGCTATTGAATTATATTTTTGTGTATACTCTTGCAATTTGTCGAAATCAACCTGTTAATTAAGTTCAATGTCTCATAAACCTGTTGTGTGGATAAGCCACATCCCAAAAATTCAGCACTCATTTTGTGGTCCTACTCGTTTTCCCTGGTTGATTTCACAGTTCGTTCTCTACGTCACTTAGTTGAGCTTTACGTATCGACTTCATTAAATGAAACGAAAAACGTAAACAATCATAAACGCCAAAAGTTCATACTACTTGCTTGAACTTGAGATATACTCATGTTCGGATTGAATTCAGTTTGTTCATTTTTTAGTTTTTAAGTTGGGATGTTCTTTGATGGCACGGCACCGACTGAGAGTATTGCTCGAGCAGACTAGTAATTTGCACAGTATAGAATAGTATCATTTAACAGTCATTAATTCGGGTCAACACACAATAAGGAATTTGTTCCACTTTCGTGTCACAACCTTTTTTATGATGTGGACTCCAACAAAATCAAATGTAGGTTTGCTACAAGGTAAATATTGAAAAAAACGAACCAAGTGTTGCTTGAATGGACACCAGTTTGTATGTTGTGTTTATGGTTGGTCGGTTATAACCGGATTTTGAGTTTCTAATATGTATAGATGTATAAAATGCCAAAAAAAAGAAACACGTTAATACAATTCGCACACAAGTGTTCATTCTTTTTCTAAATGATTTCGATAGCTATTAACGAAAATCCGACGACAGGGAGGGGGGGGGGGGGGGGGGGGGGGGGGTGAAATTATTCTTTATTATATTATTATATTTATCATTATAAACAAATTATACATGCAAGTTCAATCAGTGTCTGCGTACGCTATGTATTCGTTCAGAAGAGAGCATTTTTTAATAAAATAAATTTCTATATTTTGTTTAAGAATGACATTAGTAACCACTGACGTGAAATAAAAAATCATTGGTTTAACCAACTTTAGTATTTCCTTATTGCTAATTTATGCAACTCATTCCATTTTGGATATTCATAAAATCTACTGCCAAATATCTCAAAATCCGCTTCTAAGAAACTGAGATCATGTTACAGGTGTGAAGGTTTTACTTCTTCTATTCTACAAATCTTAAACTAAACTCGCTCGCGGGTACTACGCTTTATGTAAACACGATCTTGACGAACTCGGCACCATATATGCCGCCTCAATAGCTGAGTTGGTAAGGAGGTTGTGTCCGTTTTGTTGTGCAAACCTATGTTCCGCTGATGAGTCCTGCTATTGTGCAGTTCGGCATAACTACTGAGTGGTAGGTAGGGTGCCAAAGCCCAGCCGCCCGGTGAAATACTACCCCATTAAACTATAGGCTTCGTGGAATGGTTGGGAGAAGTCCTTGCGGATCTTTCAGAGCTTGGCTGATAGACCCGCTCGAGAGAAAAAAATAGGATATCAGGGTGCTTATTCAGCTCTATAGGTTCGCCTTTCCTGGAAGTGTTACATAGTAACTCCCTCACCGCTCTTGTCACTGCGAGGAAACACTGCGCATGGGAACTTTTATTCCACACAGAGTAAAGGTTATCAAATCCAAGAGAAATATGTGGTTCGATTTGGGGTGCAGAGAAGCCTAATGGCTGGTTAAATTGGTCGTTATTTTTCCTCAATAACGATGTTGACTGTATAGCGGACACATTGACAGACACAATTCTACTTGGCATGTGGACCTGTGGCGCTTCCGCCAAACCCCACGGCCCACTTACCTGAAAACCCCCATAACTACATCCCAATCGGCACACGTTTTCGCTAATGCAATCGCATTAACACCGTAAGTGCTTTACGTATCTAGGTTATCAAATTTATAATCTAAAAGTCCCTGTTAAAGAATTCCTACCTTTTCATGCATCTCTTCGGATATAAATTCCCTACAAGAATTCTTTCCATTATACAGGTACATAAAACCAGAACCTATTCGGTACCTTCGGTTGCCAGGCAAATCCCCCTAGACGAATTCCTGAAAACAAAATGATTTGGTTTAAATACAATGTAACCATCATAACAGGGACAATAAACATTGCGTCGCCTATAGCTCGTCCTCACCAAGTGTAACATAAATCACCATACAAACACATTGGCTGGCGACCTACACCCAAGGGACCAAAACGAATGTACGCATTTCGCGTTTCTTGGCACCAATTAAATCCTACAGCATAAGCAAATGCAAATAGGTATGGTATACTTACCCTTGGCAGCGATGCAATAAACACCAATTCCCTGTAAATAAGCTAGAATCAATTAGCACCATGTGCATGGGCATTACGGCTATCGTTACAGCTGCAATGCATAGCTTAGACAATGATCTACCCGATATCTTTGCCTTCCCATATTTCTGGATGTGTTTCTCATGACTTGCGGCATTGAACAAACAGGAACCCCATTTAACATCCAATGAGATTCGGCTTGTTTACTTAGCCGAACTCATATCTCATTGATGCACATCATTCCTTTCCTGGTTTTCAGATTCGTTCCCATGGCCTTGTGTATGAAAAAACCAATGTGATCTTCACTCACACATACACATACATTACCAAGTCCTTCTTCCTAGTTTTCACCAAGAGAGAAACACTTTTTCTCTCGGGAAAACTCACCCCATGAGCGAGTCGGCTCTGCACGAGCCGTTTATCGCTGAGTCTTATTACATCCGCCGACCACCACGGTCGTTGCCGGTCCCGCTCTCCGTGGCGCGGCGGAGAAGCGTAGGTCGTGTCGAGAAAAAAGTGCTTCACCTTGTTTAAAATTTATAAAAAATCAATTTAATATTAATGATAAGTTTAAGTGAAGTATAAAAACACTAACATGTTTAATAATGGCTCAGAACAAAGTGGTTTTTACAAAGAGAATAAAACGGAATAAACTAAATCAGTGTTTTACTTTTCTCGTTTTAATTGTTTCCGGTGTTTCATTCATTTTCCTGGTTCTTTAATGGCTCGTGACGGACCGAACGGTTTACTTGGTGTGCATTCCTTAGACCAGTAACAATTCGGTTTGGCGGAATCTTATAGAACTGGTGGGGACGAGGTAGAACCCCGTGACGTGCGCCTGCACAATGACCTCGTACCCCACAGACCTTTATTCCACACAGAATAATGGGTATCAAACCCAAGAGAAATATGTGGTTCGATTCCGGGTGCAGAGAAGCCATTAAGGCTAAAGAGTTGAGCTTCCGGTTGTATAAATCAAACACTACTGAGGAAAATCGGAAAAGATTTAAGAAAGCTAGAAACGACTGCAATGCGTATATTCAATGCGCAAAGTTCCTGCATAACCAGAGAGTGAGACAAAAAATACTACACTCTCCCACAGGTAGTAGAAACTTCTGGGCATTTGTGGAGAACATCCAAAACTCGATCTCCTCATCCATTCCTTCGCTAAAAGTCGATGACAGACCAGTCACCAGGGCAATAGAGAAAGCTACTTGCTGCACATTTTGCAGCCAACTCAACGCTGTCTGATACATCAGTTCCGCCTTACCTAAGCAGCACACCATGAGCCAGATTCACTTCCTAACGCGTACTGTTGCCCGGGCATTCAAGGAGCTAAACGCACACAAATCCTCTGGTCCTGATGGCATTCCCCCAATGCTCTTGAAGAAATGTTCCTCTTCACCCGCTAAACCTCTGCGGAAGGAAACTCTTCCATTTGTCTTATTCTACTAGCCGTTTCCCAAATAGATTAGATGGAAGTCAGTGAACATTTAGCCAATTCCCAAAAAGGGCGACAAATCTTCCCTCTCTTCTTATCGACCCATAGCACTAACTTCTATTCTCTCGAAGGTAATGGAATCACTGATTAGTCGTCAACTTTCGAAATACCTGGAATCAAATGATCTCCTCAATGGCCGCCAATATGGTTTTCGTAGCAACAGGTCCACAAGAAATTTTATGGCGTGCCTTACCGAAAAGTGGAGCTACCGGTGTACCCGAGTGAAGTACGCGTCTAGATACAAATGTATCAATAGGGAACGTTTGTTGTAAACGAGCTCTTATATTTTTTTTATTTGGTTGCTATGACATCTGTCAAACACATTTAGTATGCATCAAGTCATTGTTGAAACAACATCTTTTTTTTTAATCCTGTTAAAAATGTCGAATTTTGTACCAGAAAATGATGATTTGCGGAAAGCATTAATTTTTTGTTTTCATTTGAAGAAAAGTGCGGCAGAGTCGCATCGAATGCTTGTCGAGACTTATGGTGATCATGCTCTATAGGAAGCAACATGCAAAAGATGGTTTAAGCGGTTCAGAGATAATGATTTTGATGTGCGAAATGAGGAGCATGGAAGCCCACCAAAAAAGTTTGAAGACGCCGAATTGCAAGCAATATTAGATCAAGATGGCACAACTGTTAAATGTTGCACAACACACAATTTCTGACCGTTTAAAAGCTATGGGAATGTATAGGTGTATAAAATGCCAAAAAGAAACACGTTAATACAATTCGCACACAAGTGTTCATTCTTCTTCTAAATGATTTCGATAGCTATCAACGAAAATACGAGAGGGGGGGGGAAATGGGTCTCGTGAAATTTTTCATTATAAACAAATTATACATGCAAGTTCAATCAATGCCTGCGTAGGCTGTGTATTCGTTCAGAAGAGAACATTTTTTAATAAAATAAATTTCAATATTTTGTTTAAGAATGACGTTAGTAACCACTGACGTGAAATAAAAAGTCATTGGTTTAACCAACTTTAGTATTTCCTTATTGCTAATTTATGCAACTCTTATTCAATTTTGGATATTCATAAAATCTACTGCCGAATATCTCAAAATCCGCCTCTAAGAAACTGAGATCATGTTACTGGTGTGAAGGTTTTACTTCTTCTATTCTACAAATTTCAAACTAAACATGAAAGATCCAAAAGTATGGAAACTGGGTGCCACATGAATTGAATGACAGGCAGATGGAAAAGCGAAACACCACATGTGAAACGATGCTTCTACGGCACGAACGGAAGTCAGTATTGCATCGAATTGTGACTGGTGATGAAAAATGGATTTATTTTAAAAATCCTAAACGCAAAAAATCATGGGTACATCCATGAGAAGCGTCAACATCGGCTGCAAAGCCTGATTGGTTCGGAAAAAAGACAATGCTCTGTGTTTGGTGGGACCAGAAGGGCGTGGTGTATCATAAACTTCTAAAACCTGGCGAAACTGTTGATGCACAACGCTACCGACAACAAATGATCAATTTGAACCATGTATTGATCGAAGAACGACCAGAATGGGCCACAAGACACTGAAAGGTAATCTTGTTGCATGATAATGCTCCGAGTCGTACAGCAAAACCCGTCAAAGAAACAATAAAAGCTCTCGGCTGGGAAGTGTTACCCCACCCGCCGTATTCACCAGACTTGGCTCCTTCCGACTACCATTTGTTTTCGTCGAAGGGACACGCATTGGCTGAGCAGCATTTAAATTCCTACGAAGAAGTCGAAAATTGGTTCTCCGAATAGTTTGCCTCAAAAGACGACCGGTTTTATTGGCGTGGTATCCACAAATGGCCAGAAATCTGCTCGAAATGTGTAGAAAGCGATGGCCGATACTTCGAGTAAAATGTTTTTTAATTACCCATTTAAAATGAGTTTTATTTTTAAAAAAACACACTTCAAACCGGTACACCTATACTACTTCGGAGAAATCAAGGTTGTTGCACCGGATATCTGGAAAGCCTTCGACGGAGTTTGGCCTCCAGCCCTTTTATCAAAATTACATTCATATGGAGTGGGCAATTCCCCGATCTAATGGATGAGACTATATTTCCGGCCGTTCAATGCAAGTGGTTCTTGGTGGTGTCAAATCTGCCTCCCATCAAATTAATGCAGGTGTTCCCCAATGTTCTGTACTCTCACCCACTCTCTTCCTCATCATATAAATGATCTCTTGTCCATTACCCACAACAACCCAATCCACTCGTTTGCCGATGATATCACATTGAGTTTCTCATACTCATATGAACATTCCCGGCCAAACTCTTCGAACGTCAATACCAATCAGCAGATTATGCTAATACACTGAATTCCGACCTCAACAAGATATATCAATGGGGATTATATAACGGAGTAGAGTTCAATGCCTTAAAAACTCAATGCTGTCTCCTGTCGTCAAAGGTGAACCCCAAAGTAAATATACTGTCGATGAAGGGGACCTCCATCGACGAAGCCAAGAAACTATCAATCCTTTGCTCTCGAATTAATTCGACACTTAATTGGAGCGACCACATTGTTGAAGCTGCGAAAAGTGCGGCCAAATGCATGGAAATGCAAAAGTTACTTCACTCCATCCAACCTGGCCACTATTTACAAGGCGTATATTCGTCCCAAAATGGACTTCAACTCCCATATTTGGTCAGGGACATCCAAAACTGTACTACGCGTGCTCGATAGGATGCAAAAACGAGCAGTGACACTTATTGGGGATTCAGCTGTGAGTCGATCAATTCCGTCATTAGAACATAGGCGCAAAGTATTATGCCTATCTCTTTTCTATAGGTATTATCACGGTCGTTGCTCAACTGAACTTGCTGAATGTGCTCCGCCCTTCAGATATTTTCCCGCGATACCTGTCACTCTGTGAATGGGCATCAGTTCACGTTGAAAGTGGACTTCAGGCGCACAAATAAACATAGAGTCTTTCTGTAGCCGAACCACACGAATGTGAACTGCTCTACCTGATCATGTGTTTCCTCGTCATTGTGATGTCTACGCATTTAAGGCCAATATACATCGGCACCCTATTGTCTAATCCGCTTCCTCTCCCTCCGCTCGCACTGTGCTCTGACATTTAAGGGGACATTCCGGTTTGTCGGTTCAAAAAATAGGTTATTTTCATGATTTTTTTTTAGAGAAAGGATTAAAGATATAACAACAATTTTGTTTTACATTTTATTCATCCTTCGACTACGTTTGTAAATTTTGTCGAGTCACTCCGGAACCGGAAACCCCTACCTCCAGGTGTTCAAAATTAGCCATCCGTTCTGCTCGTGTAAGGGTTATTTTCGTCCCCGGTGAAAAAATACGAAAAATGCAAAAAGTTTATTGAACTTAAATACATTTAGCCCAATGTGAGTGAAAAAAATTTTAAAATTGATAAAAAACAACAAAATGGCGGACTTTTGAAAAAAAATTGATTTTTCGGCCCTTTTTGCGCTATTTTTTAGTTATAACTAAAAAAGTAAATAAATAAATAAATAAGTAATTCACTCACAATTTGCGTGTGCTTGTTAAAAATATGTGTGCGAACTTTCATAAGAATCTCATGCACCGTTTTCATATTATCGCTTACACCGCACTCAAAAAAGTCGTTTCGAGAAAAACGCATTCAAAGTTTGGAGATAAATTAGAAAAAAGTGATTTTTTTCATGAAATCATCGGGATTTTTTATACTAACAGCTAGACATCTATTCCTGTACCATAAACAATTCCTTCCACGACTTCGAATTGGTCCTCCAGTTGCATTTTCGACTTTTTCCTCGCTGTTCGTGCCTCGTGCGAGTTGTATACTAGGCTGCGGTCAGCGTCTTGCAGCCGATCTCTGTCCCTCTCGTTCGCAAACGCTCTCGCAGCGTACCCAATTTTGATGCCCATGACTTGCATTATTAGCAATACTGGTAAAAACCCCTCATTAAACATACAAGCTGCGGTAAGAGCCGCAACTTCAATTATTTCTTACCACTCTATGTGTGTTTTGGCGCCATTTGCCAGATAGTAGAATTGAAACTTTCGTTGTTATTTTGCGTGAAACCTCCCTCGCATTTTTTTAAAAAATCGGGATCTGTCAGTTTTACGTAAACTGGATAAATAGCTGTTCATACTTTAGGACCCACGGGAGGTTTGTCGTGGTGGAACTTTGACAGCTTATTCGCAGCTTCCGCGCGTTAGTGTAAAAAAAAAATTTAAAACTACAAATAGAAACTTTTAATTTCAGTAACTAACATATGTTTTTAACTTTTAAATAGTGCGACATGAGACGTCCTGTAAATAATCTACTCGACGTTAATGACGTTCACGAAGAGGATGAAAAGGAAGATGATACAACAAACAAAGAAATAATCATTCCAACTACTATGTCAATACCAGAAGAAGGTATAAAACAGACAACAATCCACTCAACCGACATTGATGGTGGCCCTAAGTAACATGTGAAGTCCACTACTGTTGAAAGGATCGCTGTCGCACCTCTAACATATCCCAATCAACATCGTTCCCCTCACATCAAACGGGGAAATGATTCTTTAAAGCGTGCTAGATCCATTGAGTCCCTTCTTTGTGAGAACTCACTGTGGAATTTCTCAAACAGTCAACAAGTTCCACCCAAAAATGTTGAAACATTGGACGTAGACACGATGGAGGACAAAATTAATAACGCCCGCGATCGGCTCGTTGTCGGAGGTGATAATGCCACGAAACGGCTAGCGTCCGTTATTGATGACACCGAACGGTTTCCGTCAGACCTAGTGAAACAAACCCTGAACATTTTTGAAGCTTCTGCGAATCGAAGAGATCGACCTATAAAACGCAACACCTGTGGCGATGGTGCCGCCAAAGCGGCTAATTATAAATCCATCATAACTCAACACAAGTCACCAATTAATTTCCCAAAACCTCCAGTTAGTCCGAAGAAGTTCAACTTGAAGAAACCAACAGTAGAACTGAAAAATACCTTCATCACCTCACCGACTACACCAGTTTCTATAATCTCACCCACACCCGGTATCAGTTCTGTTGCAGATTCTTCGTCAAGTTCCACAGCACAGCATAATCCAGAAATGAATATTTTAATTGCAAATTTGGACTTATGCGTGGAATCATTCAGAAGGACCTGTGTTATAAGCTTGACACGATTATTCTGAGACAGATGTTTTCTGAAGCCGCCGGGGTAAATCCTTTAGTTAAGAAATAATGCTACCAGATGATTCCTTTTTTTTGCTGAGAACGTTCTTACTGTCAACGTGAATATCAATGGAAGGATTGACGGGTGCCCCGCCCACGATACCGAGGATGCCCCATTATTGTAAAAACGAAATGTTCATGTGTTAGGTATTGTGTCCCGTGAGGATGGTGTCATGCAACCACATTTGTTTAACAAGGGGGACATTTTGCAAAAGAAATGTACGAGGGTAGTCCAAGGAGTACTCGACTTGACATAGAGATGATGCTCGTGGTCTAAAAACAATCATTATAGTAAAGAGCGCCAACCTTATAAGGCTAACATTTGAAGTATAACGACGCTACGTTGGTTAGTATTTTTTTGGCAGCCATCAATAGAGAATACTTTCATTGGAAAAATTAGATATTCATCATCGCGATGGCCAAAACCATTGTGTACATAGAGTTCATAATGTTTGGTAGTCTCTACAATACTCCAACAAGAACCGTCATATATATGGCATGTTGCATAATTCTGGGACTACCCGGGCATTTGCGCGATCTGACAAATGTTGTGTAGAGCCGTGAAAGAGAACAGTGTTTTCTTGAAGGTCCTGTAGTTACCAGTAGTTTTGTTTAGTAGGGCAACCATCCCATTTATTAGCTTAATTCAAGCAACATAATTTACCTGCATCTAAAGTATATACGAGTATAAGTTACAAACTAGAGCGCCTAAGAACTATCTTAACTAGGCTTAACCTAGGGAACCAGGACAAATTAAGAAGGCAGGAGAAGGGGCGAGAGGTGGGGGCAGATTATAGTAGTGTCGAAGCGCAGCTTAAGATTAGTGGTGAGAATGGTTTAGGAGGCGATGTTTGAGAGTGTCGGTAGAGAGTTCGAAGTTAAACAAGTTGGAATTAGAGTTGACATTTCTCAGCATCCGCGAAAGGGGTTCGTTGAGGCCATAAGAGGTCCGGCGGAGGGGGAATGTGGAGAAGGCTGGGATTACACGTATTTCGAGGGTTTGTGTTCAGAGGAATTAAGTTAATGAGGTAGGTGCAGTCGACCGAGCCGGAGAAGACCCGATAAATGAATATTATGTCACACGACCCTGCGCTCCTCAAGGGCTCTGAGGTTGATTAATTTGAGGCGGTTAATGTACGGGGGGAGGATTAAGGGGTTTTCCCATCCTAGCCCCCGGAGAACGAACCGAAGGAAGCGACGCTGACCACTTTCGATTCTACAGATATGGATTTTGTGATAGGGAGACCATACCTGGCTAGCATATTGAAGCAGTGGACGGACGAGGGTACGGTAAAGGGATCGAGTAACGTAAGGGTCGGAGAATTCCTCAGACCATCTTTTCACGAATCGGAGGGCAGAATTGGCTTTTCGGATCGTCTCATCAATGTGAGAGAGGAAGTTAAGCTCCCTGTCGCAAAGGATCCCAAGATCTCGAATACATTGGACAATGGTCAGGGGTTGGTTATAAAGAGTATAGGAACGTGAAGATGAGCGAATACGCTTACGGGAAAAGGATATAGATTGGCATTTGGCGATGTTAAGTACAATGCAATTTTTGTCACACCGTCGAGAAGCTGTCAAAGTAAGATTGCAGCAGTGCAGAGGCAAATGGTGACTCGATGATCTTGTATAACTTGGTATCATCAGCGTATAGGGACAAGCTGGAATTCTTAATGACCTTATCGATGTCATAAGTGGTAAATATAAATAGGAGAGGACCCAGGGTGCTACCTTGAGGGACCCCCGAGGCGGCAAGAAAGGGGTTGGATATCATGGACCTGAACCGAACGGAATAAATTCTATTCTTTAGATTGGAAGAAATCCATTTCAGCAATCCAGGTTCGAAGCCGAGCGCGGATAATTTGAAGAGGATTAAATTGTGGAAGATGTTGTCGAATGCTTTACTGAGGTCTGTTGAATCCATGTCGACCTCGTTACCGTGCTCTAGTGCTGTGGGTGTAAAGGAAGTGAACACAACAAGGTTGGTTGTAGTTGATCGGCCATTGAGAAGACCATGTTGCCTTGACGAAATAAAAGATTTGCAATGAAAACTAAGAGATTCGTATACAATGCTTTCGAGAATCTTGGATAAGTGGGACAGTTTGGCGATGGGTCGGTAGTTCGCGACATCGTTTCTGGGACCCTTCTTGTGGATGGGGCTGAATGAAGGAGGTTTTTCAAATGTAGGGGAATACGCCTTGAGAAAATGAGAGATTAAAGATTACTGAGAGGGGAGCAGAGAGAATCATTTCCTGAGGAGGATTGCATGGATGCCATCTGGGCCCGGTGTAAGCTCGTCTTTGAGCTCCAGTAGCTTGGATTCAGTTAAGGTCGTATGAAAGGAGTTGTGGAGAAGGGGCTCGAGGGGGAAGTTAGATAGATAGTTGAGGAATGACGGGTCAGGAATAAAGGAGTCATTAGTGAATGACTGATTGAAATGAGTGGTGAAGAAGTTAGTAATAGTAACAGGATCAGATGAGGTATGAGAGTTTAGCGTAAGCGATATGGGGTAACCGTCGGATTTACGTTTATGATTGACGAACTGGAAGAAGGTTTTGGCATTGTTTTTCAGATTGGTCTGACTTTTGGTAAGATAGTTGCGATAAAGAGTGTTAAAAAGTTCCGTGAATTGGAGGTAACAGCCAAGAAAGCTGAAGTAGTCCGGTATAGTTCGGTTCCGTGAGTTGGAGGTAACAGCCAAGAAAGCTGAAGTAGTCAGGTATAGTTCGATTCCGAGAGAATACGATCCATAGCCTATTCCTTTTATTATGCAGTGAGCGAAGCTCGTGATTAGACCATGGAGAGAAAGAGGTTGATGTTTTTTTTTTCTAGAGTAGGGAACGAACGGGGAAATAGAGTAAAATATTTCGGAATATAAGTGGGTGATGGCATCCTCAACGGATAGCTGATCGTAGTTGAACGAAAAGCGGCCTAGGTAGTCGTTGATGAGGCGAAAATTAGCTTTATGGACAATGTAGGCGTGGTGACTGGAGGGAGAGACGGATGTTGGCGAGTTGACTCGGGAGGTCACCAGAGGGGGGTTATAGATGTAAGGACGAAGGGGCTGGGTGAGACAGATGTATTAATAGGGTCTGTTGTAAAGATGAAGTTGAGCTGCCTACCCAAGAGGTTTCGAACGTTTCTGATCTGACAGAGACAAGAATCATATAGTCCATCAATGAAGAAGCATTCCTTAGCCGAGGTGGGGTGGATGTTGTAGCCTTTCTCTCAGCGAGTATGTCTCCTTGTCCGTAAAAGGATGAGGGATCTCTTTAATAGACCGCTCCTGAGAAGGTTCGTTGCGGTCGCCACCGTGCTGCCGGGCCCCTCCGAGAAGAGTGACGACCGATTGTTGAATAAGGGGAATCGGCCAATAATAAACACAATCACAAATATTTAAATGTTAATTTAAATTTACTAATTTTTTTTATAAATCCGATTTTTAATTTTATTTAGTTGACTGGCGTCCTTAGATCTAGGACGCCAATTGAGACTGATCTCCGAATACAAAATTCATCACCCTTATAAATGAAACTAAATCAAGATTTTGTATCTCGAAGAGATAATTCAAAGCAAAATCTCGATTTAGATACTTGGCTGGAGCCAAGTGTCTGTTTTTTGAGATAATAATTCGGTTAGGCGAATTCTCGGACACATGAGCTTGAGTATGGAAATTGAACATCTGGTTCAATTTACCATACGTTTGCTTTTGTTTGGGGATCATAGGAAATCCAAGCCCTGTGAGTAAGGCGTTAGAATATACTCACAGCTAGGCCGGCTTGTCGTAAGAGGCGACTAAAGGCTGAGTCGTAACCGGGGTCCCAACGCCCTGTGCGCCCGGTGAAATGCCACCCCATCAAGCTTTAGGCCCTGCGAAATGGTCGGGAGAAATCCCTGGCATTCTTTCGGAGCATGGCTGATGGACCGGTTTGACAAAGGGTTGGTTAGGTGGTAGTCGGTCCCAAGGTGAGATACCAACCCGCCACGCTGTACATTCCGCGATATCGCCGAGAGAAATCTTCGACAGTGTTTCGGATGTGTGGTTGATGGCCCGGACTGACACGGAGATAAGTCATGATGGCACCTTCTGATATAAAGAATTCCGGATGTAAACTAGTCTCCCATTCGGATCTCCGAGAGCTATGTCGGGGGGCACTATGTCAGAGGGAACATCATGCAGATATCATGATAAATGATGGAACTTTAAGAGGTTCGTCATCGCATAACCGGCCTCGCTCTCGAGGCTCTGCCCACGTTCGACTGGTGACGGCATTTTGTAACATCAGGAGCATCGGTTTCACCAATACGAATGTAAACGCCGTTCACCAATATTTGCAAACAACGAAACCTGATATCCTTGCCCTAACTGAGACCCAGGTCGATTCGTCAACTGATTCGACATATCTTCGTTGCTCGGGATACGACTTACATTCGAGACTCCGTTTTAAGGGCGGATTATGCGACTTCGCGCGGTCCAATCTGGCTTGCCAGAGGATGGAGAGGTTGGAACACAATAATATGGACATCATATGGTTAAGGGTCGTGCTGAGGAATTCCGTTAAATTTCTTTGTTGTCTTTACCGCTCCCAGAATGACGATCGACCGGCGACATTTTTCGAACATCTTTCACATACCGCCGACTGGATATAGATCAACCACCCGGATTCAGAAATTGTTGTCCTTGGCGATTTTAATATGCACAATTCCGGCTGGTTATTACATTCTAACAGAACCGACGAGGCTGAGAGGCTGGCGGAGATGTTTGCTGTAAGCCACAACTTGACAACTCACGGAGGAATCAACGCTAGTGCCGGATACACGAGGCGATTATGCGAACACACTGGATCTGTTTTTGACATCCGAACCGAGTATTTATAATGTGGAGGTTTCTGCGCCACTGGAAAACTCAGATCGCTGCTTGGTATCTGTCGCGCAGGCACTTGCATATCAAGTATGGGGCTGCTAACTGGGACGATTTGCGAGATTTCTTCACATCCTTTCCATGGTCGAAGGTGTGCTTCGGAGACTCCAATGTTAACGCTTGCGCCGAGTCGGTATCAGCGATTTTTCTTCTGGGGATGGAGAAGTATATTTCACATTCCATCAAACGAAGTTCATCTGATAAACCGTTGTTTGACAAAAAATGCGAGCAGATTACAGCGGAAGAATCGGAAACGCGTGCAACCAGGCGATTGATACCGCGAAGACGGCTCACAACGACAGGGTGATCAATAAGGTCCTTCGGTGCCCAAGTGGTTCGCGCTCCTTCTGGTCAATGGCAAAAGCTGTGAGCGGTAACTTCGCATCCTCCTCTTTCCCTCCGTTGGTGACAGACAGCGGGACGTTAGTAACAAATGCAACGGATAAAGCTGATGTGTTCGCGAATTTATTTTCGGCGAATTCAAACCTTGATCCTGGTCTTTTGGAGCCACCTGTGATCTCGCCAGTACGGTCTTCCATGAGGGATGTGAGATTTCGTCCGTGCACTATTCAACGCATTCTACGTGAACTGGATTGTAGTAAGGCAGCCGGCACGGACGGAATACCAGCAATAAAAGAACTGTGCTCCAGAACTATCGCCGGTTCTTGGCAAAATCTTCCGCTTATCTTATGCACGGAGGACCTTTCCTGGCTGCTGAAAAATCGCTCGAGTTCAGCCAATCCCAAAGACGGGAAAAAAGTGTCTCCCACAAAATTACCGTCCGATAGCATTACTGTCTATTTTATCTAAGGTAATGGAAAAAGTCATCAATACAGAGTTGGTTAAGTATTTGGAGTGCAACGGACTTCTGATTGATCGTCAATACGGATTCCGTGACACTTATAACCGATATATGGACATCTGCGATTGAACGGCATGGTGAGTCAAGGGCGGTCGCATTGGATATCTCCAAGGCTTTTGACCGCGTCTGGTACGGGGCATTGCTGAGCAAACTTCGTTCATATGGACTTTCCCAATAGCTTTGCGACTGGGCGAGGAGCTTCCTCGAGAATCGATCGATCCGGGTTGTTGTGGACGGCGAGTGTTCGGATCTATATCCTGTTAATTCGGGGGTGTCCCAAGGTTCTATTTTGGCTCCAACCTTGTTTTTGCTTCACATAAATGATTTGTTGGAGACAACGGATAACAAAGTGTTTAGTTTTGCCGATGATAGTACGCTTGTTTCCTCCTTTTCGAGTGTTCGGCCGATTGGTACATCTGCGTCGCATCAGCTGAGATGTTGAGAGATTGGATCTAGATATGGTCCTGCAGTGGGGAAGGGCCAATCTCGTCGACTTTAATGCAACGAAGACACAATATACAACATTTACAAAGAAAAGTGGATCATCGGTTCCACAGCTGATGATGAATGGCCCTCGAGGCTGGGGAAAGTTTGAGATTGCTCGGCGTCACGGTCTGTGGGAATGTATCATGGCATAAACACGTATCGGGTATCGCCAGATCAGCCTCAGGAAAACTGAGTTATCTTTTTAGAGCCAAGAAATACTTTACTCCGGCCCAACTTCTTCTCCTATATAAATCTCAAATTAGACCCGCCCTCGAATATTGCTCTTATGTTTGGAGATCGGCTCCTAAACATACCCTCGACCTACTTGAGAGCATACAGAGACGAGCGATCCGCCTGATCCGGGACTCGGCGCTGACGTCGGGACTACAGTCGCTATCACATCGAAGGCGCGTAGCCGACCTCTGTCTGTTTTACAGATATTATCACGGGTGCTGTTCTTCGGAGATTCGTGGTATTGTGCCACGCAATTCGGCTTATATGCGTTCCACAAGATCATCCGACGGATCGTACCCGTTTGTGGTTCATCTCCCGACGGTGCGAACATCGCTGCACCAGAACTCGTTCCGTTACAGAGCTGGGAAGCTGTGGAACTCCCTTCCCACGCGAGTGTTCCCGGAGCGTTACAACCGGCAACTGTTCAAAAAGAACTGCAACGGTTATTTGATGGCATCTCGGGGCGCCCACTCGGCACTATAGGGTCGCCTCTCCCGAGAGAAGTCTAATAAAAGCAACAAAAAAAAAGAAAATGATGTATATGGATGATAAACGAATGATGATTGTTTTTTGAATTGTAGTTAAGAATTATGGGATTTGGATGTATGTGTGGGGGAAAGAGATGATAGGGCTTTTCAGAACACTACATGGGTGGTGAAGTGTGAATGATCGTTAGATGTAGCCCAATTGAGTTGTTGAAGATTAAAATCTCCGAAGATGATGAAGTCGTCCTCGCAATTACTTAGCTCGATTATATGGTCGATAGCATTAAGAGCTAGCTCATAAATTTCAATAGGCTGTGATGGCAAGATATAGAAGCACATGACAAAGATTGATTTCCGAGGAAGAGTGATTTTGACAGTCACAAAGTCCAGCTTGAAGACGGTCGGGAAGGCGACAAGTGACGAATCTAGGCTGTTGTTGACAGCGATGAGCACTCCTCGGCTGGTGGAAAAGTCAGTAGCATGATTTAGGAGCTCATCGCGGAAGATGGTAAACGTGGGGGGAAACCGTTCGAGGTTATGAATGCTGGGCATTAAGTCCGTTTCACTTAAAGCGAAAATGTCGACAGGTATGGCATGGGAGATTTTCAGAATGGATTGGGTCTTTGAGCGAAAACCTCTTACGCTCTCATAATAGGGGGTAAGGGATTTTCCACTATCGGTTTTGGGAGGAGGTAGGGACTTTGGCGATTTAGGAACGAAAAAACTTGTTGAGGACGTCTTTACTACGTTGAAGATGTGATAATGTCCTCGAGTGAACGAAGCGGAGGAGGATGTATAGGGGACGCAGTCGCGACGCCAGCATGGGCTAGGACCCCGAGTGAAAAGCACAAACACTGGACCAGTAAAAATATAACACACACTTTTCTTCTATTATTAAAGGTTCTCTTATTATTGTTTTATTTTCTTATAGGATACTAACATTTTACGGTAGCACTGCGTAAAAGTTACATTATGATGTTAATAAAGAAAACACAATCTTCGAAGACTGCAGCGAATATAATATTCGACATGGCAGTTGCAAACACTCAAATAGACGCGCTCGCGAAAAGGACAATTAAGAGAGACTGGTGAAGTAAACTTTCGCCTCACACTCGACTTTGTATGTACGCACCGCACCGACGGACGGTACGGTGGGCGTCGATGTGACCGTCTCGGTCAATGGGTGCAATACGACTCAACAATATTCAATCATTTGTGGTGAAGATCGTTGGTAGTACACATGTATATGTTAATGAAGATCACTTGGTTTTGTTTTATACACAAGGCCATGGGAATGAACCTGAAAGAAAGAAAGAAAAAAGGGATCGTGGAGTTCTTTGTTTATGTGAGAGGTTACTGGGAAACGAATCCAGAACTATGTAGGATAAAGGAATTTATGGCCTGAGAGTTCAACTGAGTAAACATTAGATGGTAGGTGAATTTGAGATACTAGGATGATTGAATTATTTGCGTATCGCCAGAATGCCTGATGAAGGACAGCGGTCTTTTGTTTACTCATGGTGTAAGTTAGGGAAATAGGCTTCAGCGTCGATTGCGCTAATTGAATGCAGCTGCTGATATATTATTGCTGGGAGAAAAAGTTCGCCGGCCAATGTGTACGTTAAGAGATTTATCATGCATACGGCGAAGCTGAAAAATACACAGCGCAGTGTTTATGGTCTCTGGTGAAGGTTACATTGTATGTAATTCAAATCCTTTTGTTTTCAGGAATTCGTCTAGGGAGATTTGCTTGGCACCGAAGGTGTCGACTTAGTTTGAGATTCCTGATAAGGTAAGAAAGAAATCTTACAGGGAATTGTATGCGATGCATGAAAAGGTAAATTTTCTTTACAGGGACTTTAAGATTATAGATTTGATCTATATGATGTGTGAAGCATTTTCAGGTACTAATGCGATTGCATTAGTGAAGTTAGGAAATTGGCTGAATATTATGGTGGTTTTACGGTAAGTAGAGAGTGGGGTTTGACGGAACCGCCACAGATGCATCCACCCACACAAAATTGTTTGTTGTAGAACCTCGACTTAAATTGGTCAAAAGAGTTATGACCTCTCATCGGTCCAGATTTGAATCCATTCTAGATATGGAATGTATTTAAAAGGGTTATAAACAAGTACAGACCGACAAACCGCTCGCACAGTGCTCTGACATTTAAGGGTATTCCAAAATCGCCTTTTGTGCATGCGTTAGTGTAAAAAAAAAACCTCGCGTCATTGACAGACGGTATTGAAACGGCATTTACATATGTAGAAAGTAATACGTTAAAAGACGGTTGAGCACGTTTTATACCGAGAATAGAAACAGTAATTCAAGCAAGCGAGGTATATATCGATTAATTTGATTCTTTACGGCCTTACAAACAATGTGCCTTGCAAACCTTTCCGTTTTGCAATAAACAATATGTTCGGAAAAATATAATAACTCA
This sequence comes from Microdon myrmicae, assembly GCA_963931805.1. Taxonomy (NCBI): domain Eukaryota; kingdom Metazoa; phylum Arthropoda; class Insecta; order Diptera; family Syrphidae; genus Microdon; species Microdon myrmicae. The sequence goes on from OZ007501.1 coordinate 61,883,419, forward strand.
AATGTGACCAACAATGAAAAAAAGACCAGAAATCAAAACCACACATGGATATAATCCACCTACGGTTACGCCACCCAATAAGCTGGCGTCAGTGTACAGGTCGTTGAAATCTCGACCTTGCATCGATACTTCCGCAGTTGTGCATACTAATAAGCTTTCTTGAAACCAAAGACGAGATGTAACTGTGGGCAACGTATGATGTTACGCAACTGGCACTAGCAACTATCGTATGCACGCGTATTTATAGACTTTCTACCTATCTAAGCAATTTCCTGTATACAATATCCTTGAATGAACATGGGACACATTTTTATATAATCCAAAGATCAACTACGATATGAAATATAGAATAGAAAATGAATCACCCGGTACCCAGCCCATCGTCTGTGACGTAAAAAACAACTTGATTCACCAGAATCAATTCACCTGATTGCAATCGAAAACTGCAACAGAAAATCGTCTCCAATGCCAGTCGGACATTTTTTTATAGCAAGCCGGTTATGTGTTACGTTCTGGGGGCTTGTCCCCACGTCTTTCCCCACCCAACCAAGCAGCACAAGTAGGTATATCCGTATGTGAAATAGTTTCTATTTCCTTTACTATTTAGTCAAGTGCTTTTTTTAGTTCAAAGAGATATTGGAAAACTGATATAGGAAAGAGAATAGGTAAACTGGCAGGTGGCTATGGCTGTTGCAACATTGGAGGTAACAATTCTCTGGATTCAATTGGCCTTAGGGATATGGTCAACCTGGTTAGGTTAGGCGAAACTTTGAACATTCGATAGGTAGAGAACCACGACAAACAAAAAAAGGGGGTGAAAATTCCGAATGGAGAAGAGAGTAACTACAAAACTTGCGCACTACATTTCACAAGGCTGAGATCAAAATTGATTTACAGGGCACAAATTGCCGACACAGCAAAGTATCACTCCTTTGCGACCACTTCATGAATGTTCAAATGTATGTATGTGAAAAATTTTATATAATAATCAGGACACACCATCAGGCGGTAATAGGAAAAAAATTAAATTACAAAACAAAAAAATTTAAATAAAAATATAGAACATAAATAAATAAGTAAATATAAAAATTGCCAGAATTCTAGAAAGGTTAAGAAATAAAAGGAACTAACTTAATCTGTCTTACCTTCATGTTGTGCTCAACTAGGGTCTGACTAGAGCACATCCAATATACTAGAAAGGCTCGAAGTAATTCGGATGTTGTTTTGCTTTTATATGCTGCAACTGGATCATTGAAAGTAATGTCCAAAGGATCCCGTTGAGAATTGTTCTTATTTTGGTCTCTTGCAATCACAGCTTCAGCCCCGGCAGCCACTTGGGCTGTAGAGGTTTTTTTGCTGACATCAGAATGGATATTTTGACATGGTATCACTCCGATCGTCTGCCTCGAAAGAGAGGTTGTTGATGGTAATGTCGATGGCGATGACGTTAATGGTAACAGACTTGAAATTCGTGGTTTTACTCTGGTGTCATCGGGGAATCTGAACACAAGTGATGTGCTTAATTGCCGGCTTAATTGTTCAAGTCCAATAAGACGCCAACGTAAAGTTTGATCGCATACTTTAACGTTATTACCGCAACGATATTGACTATAGGCTAAATTAGCAGCACGACGACGGCAGAAGGAACGTAAAAACGCCATTACATACACGGAGACTCAAAGCACACCACAGAGCTTGCGTTCCTACAGGTAGGGTGAAAATATATAGGCAAATGTATACTTCGTTTATTTTTATTTTTTTATTTTTTATGTAACTTTTAGACGATCCTTATGTAATCAGTCTTTTTTTTTTTTAATTGAGATATATGTCAACTAAGAACAACAAAAGCAATCATTCAAAGTTGTTTTTTCTTTGGTCACTATTAAGGATTACTAATCTTAATGGTCGAACAAAATATTATGACGATCAGATGTTTTTGACTTTTTGTCACAATCACCGAAGGGCCAATGTGCTTGTTCTTAATTTTTGGAGACCATCAACTCCCAAGTTTATTTTTTTTTTTGGGTAACTTTTTAAACTTGTCTTCTTTTAACTGCTCGAGTTATGTAATATCTGGGGAGGTAAAACTTTTTGATACCGAATCAAGTATTTGAATCACGGTTTTAATTATTGGACGTTTTATCCTAAATACAACTATTTTTCTTACTTATTTTTTTTTTCAGACACAAAGCAACAGAAAAGTACTCTTTTTTGGGAAATTTTGTATAGCTGCCGTCTTACGTGAACTGATAAATCCGAGACTGCTATGATTCTACGAGCAATGGGGAAAACAAAAAAAACGTGATTACTCTCTTCACGAGTGCATAACGTTAAAATAAAATGAACAGCAAAAGCAAAATCAATTTTCTGTGCCCAACACGTGAGAGGCAAACACAGAAAGAATATCATTTTTATAGCATGGCGTCTCCAAGAGTTCTGAGCCACGAAAGCTGTACACTCGCCCCTGACTTAAATGGATATTCCAAAAAATCCGATAAAAGAATTTGCAACGAAACCGGTTAATTGATTTTAAATCACTAACGACTCGCGCCGTTGCACACTATTTTAATTGAATTTTCGAAAATAAAAACCATCTACTACATGCGGCGAATGAAAAAAAGGCCTTTTGTTTTTTGCACCAATTTCACTCGATTCTTGGCCTAGAAACGATTTTCATCTCGTTTCGCCTCATGGAAGTGTGCAGGCGGGTTGGGATTATATAACGTTGAACTATTAAAACAAAAACCCGACGAGAAAAAAGGAATTTCCATTCAGGGCAGGATTCAGTTACCACCGGTTGTTATGACATCAGCCCGAAAATTCAACAAATACGTTTCTGCTGCTTTAATTTCTCTCTAATGTTCGTGTTGTGCCTAAAAACAAGAACTTCGGCAGAAGGAATCGAGATTTCGAAAACAAGAAAACCAAAAAAAGGCAATATATCTAAGTTTTCCTATTCCCGTATAATTTTCACACGAAAAACAGCAAATCGCCGATTTGAAAAAGTTCCATGTTCTTTTCAAACCTCGCCTACAATTAAATCAACTGTTGGTATTAAAGTTTCAAAAGCAAAATTATCAAAGCCAAAAATTAAACACTACTTTAGGAAAAAGGGGCCAATAAAAAAAGCAAAAGGTGGAATAGTCTTCCGTAGAAAATCTCACACACCAGTCACCACGTTACGCGCGGGATGAAATTATTCGGAGAACTAAATCGCTTAGCGGGAATCGAATTGGCCTGACTGTGAGTCTGTTCGCTGCGAGTATCGTCTTGTGATGTCTGCTTTAGCTCCCCGCAAAAATATTGGCTTCCAAAAATTGTACTGAATAACAACAACAATAGTGCGGCAGGGGATATTGGCAAAGGCGTGAAGGCGACGAGGACGACAGAAACAACAACACAACGGATGTAGATGACGACAAGGCAAACTTTCGTTGAATATGCGCCGAGTAAGGCCCACGCTTTGAACCCCTCATTCCTGGCAACATAAATCAATGGAATACGACACGAGAATCTAAGAGAAATTTTCACGTGTTACTCGGTAGCAACATGCCGCAATGTATACACATCGCAGATGGACAGATGAGGAACGGAAATTTATTGTTTTAGATGTGTGTCCATTGCTCCGTCTCCCTTTCTCTGTACACCCCATCTGTCGTTCTCTGCTCCTTCTTCCGTAGCGTGAATTCTTTTTTACCTCTCTTTTTACCGGTGATTGTGCACACACTCTAATGAGAAACGACAGACAGGTTGGGCTGTACGTTTAGATACACCTTCAGGCAACAAACATGATAGACAATGGCAGCTGTGTTGGGCGCTAATTAGGGAACTGGTTTTGATGGAGCGCTCGATAAATAAAACTGCCTATTGTATCGTTCCATGTGGCTTAACCGGCATCGCGTCACAATGAATTTTTTTGCCTTATGTAACAGAATAAAAATTTTGTGGTATTTTCTGTGCAAAGGTCACAATTTTCATAGCTTTCATATTGGTACTGGTTGCGGATTCATGTTGAGATAAAAATTTTCCGCACATGAAGATTATGAACGGAAGTGTGTCCAACATTCCCCACAAAATTGGAATTCTTAACGTGATTCTCTTAACATTCCAAGAAAAGCGGGAAATCGGAGCAAACAGTGGCCGACGAAAATATTTAACACTAGAGCTACTAACTAGTGATATATACCTACTTCTACCGGACAGGTCAATTTTTTTTAACTGTATTTATTAACCGTAATTTTAATTTGTACATTTAAGTGATACAGTGACTTAAAATTAATTTTGTAACAACTGTTTACATGTTATTTTTATAATAATACTGTAGCGAGCTTAGGGGTCGCTGGATTAATTATTTATAATAAATAAGAGCCGTTAAATCGATTTTGAATTAATGTAGCACTTTATTAGTCCGTTAAAAACAACCGTTACTTTTACCGTACACCTAACGATTTCTTGACATCGCTTCGGTACTTATCGCGTCTTATCTTCCCGATCTGCGTGCGACGTATATATACCGTTTTTCTCATTCTGATTCGGTGTTTCGTTTGTGGGGGTTATTTAAGGCACCCCCAAAGAACCACCCATTCCCTTTAAATTACCCTGTCTTCCACTTATCATGCGAAATCCTTCTACTTACCTGCAAATGAGCAGCGTAAGCTACCCTTCATCATCTTCCACCTGAAAGTAAACCTGGCATCATCATCATCATCGGCACTACAACCGGAACCTGGTCTTAGCCTTATTTAACAAATCTCTCCACCGGTCCCGATTTCGAGCCGATGCCATCCAGTTTGGCACTCCCAGGCTCTGGGCGTCCTAGTCGACGTCATCCCTCCATCGCAGACAAGGTTTGCCGCGCTGTCACCTTCCATACATCCTGCCACAAAGGACTTTCCAGGCAGGCTCCTCTTCGCTCATTCGAGCTAGATGTCCCGCCCATCGGAGTTTACCGAGCTTGATTTTTCTTACAACATTAGCTTCAAGGTACATTGCGTACAACTCATGGTTGTAGCGTCTCCGGAATTGTCCTCCCTCACATACGGGCCCAACAATTCTCCGTAAGACCTTTCTCTCGAACGCGATCAAGAGTTCAGAGTGCCTCTTATTAAGCACCCAGGTCTCGGATCCATACATGGGTACTGGTAAGACCATGGTCTTGTACAGTAGTAGCTCGGATGTTCTGGATAAATTTCGGAATTTAAAGAGCCTTGATAGACCATAGTAGGCTTTGTTGGATTTAATCAGCCGTTCGCGTATTTCTTCTTCCACATTGTTATCGGCTGATACTATTGACCCAAGGTAGTTAAAAGATTGCACTACTTCAAATTCGTGCTCCACTACCCTGATAGTTTGACCAACGTTTGGTCTTATCGTCGCAGAAGTTGCCACCATGTACTTAGTTTTTCCCTCATTAATGTGCAGTCCCAGTTTTTGTGCCGCCTGCTCGATCTAGGTGAAGGATTCCTGTACCGTCGATTCGGTTCTGCCGATGATGTCGATGTCATCTGCGTAGGTAAGTATCTGGTTGGACTTGGTGACAATAGTCCCTCTTGTTGTAACGCCAGAGTCACGGATTGCTTTCTCCAACGCCAGGTTGAAGAGGAGGCAGGCCAGACCGTCCCCCTGTCGGAGTGCATTAAATATGGTTATTGGTTTGGACAGCAATCCCACTATTTTTATTTGACTCGTTACGTTGATCATGGTCAACCTACAAAGTCGTATCAATTTGTTTGGAATGCCGAACTCTCTCATGGCATTATATAGTTCTACCCTGGCTATGCTGTCGTAGGCGACCTTAAAGTCTATAAATAAATGATATAATGGAATCTTAAATTCCAGACATTTTTCCATCGCCTGCCTAAGGGTGAATATTTGATCAATTGCTGATTTGCCTGGGATGAAGCCACACTGATATTGACCAATGATAGCTTTAGCGCATGGGGCTATCCGATCTTGTAGGATAGTGGAGAGTATCTTATATGCGGTACTCAGCAATGTTATACCACTATAATTACTGCACAGTGTGATATCTCCTTTCTTATGTATGGGGCAAATTATTCCGCGACGCCAATCTTCCGGTATCCCCTCTTACTCTTATACGTGCACTACGATCTCATGAATTGCGTGATGTAACGCTGTCCTTCCTTGTTTGATCAGCTCAGCTGGTATGCCATCAGCTCCAGGGTCTTTATTTGATTTGAGCTGCCTAATGGCTTTTAATGTTTCCTCAATGCTTGGTGGCGGCAGCATTTGGGCTTGATCTTGCATTGGTGGAGCCTCCAATTCTTCTGTGAGCTGACCATTTAGCAACTCATTGAAGTGCACTTCCCATCGCTCCAGAACGCCTTCAGGATCGGTGATCATATTACCCGCTTTATCCTTGCAGTAAGTGTAGCGTGGTGTGTACCGCGTCATACTGCGGATTATTTGGTAGAACTTCCGAACATGGTACGGACCACGCTCTCTACTTTTCTCTAGAGCACAGACAAGGTTTTTTTTCCCAGGGACTTTTCTTTTGTCTGTGAGGTCTTTTTTCAGATCTTCTGAGCTCTTTGTATTTCTCCTCGCGCACCCGCGTCCTATGAGACTGCTGCATTGGCCGGTATGCAGCATTCTTACGTTCAGTAACTAGTTTGCACTCATCATCAAACCAGTCGTTCCGATCTCTACGACTACTGCCTAAGATGGAGTTGGCAGTACTAATGACAGTATTCTTAAGGCGTGTCCATTTCTCTTCTACGCCCGGCGTTCTGGCCCCAGGACTTACTCTCCGTCGAGCTCTTCGAGGGCGAGTCTTAACGCATGACCAAAGGTGTTACTGGAATTCTCATTGAGTAAGGCAGCCGTGTTGATTCGAACCTGATCCGCGGATGCAATACGTCTTCGTAAGGCAATCCGCGCTCGGAAAACTGTACCAACAAGATAGTGATCCGAGTCGACGTTGGCACCTCGGTACGTTCGTACCGTCATCAGGCTCGAGGAGTGGCGGCGATCTATCAACACGTGGTCAATTTGGTTACGACTGGTTCTATCAGGTGATACCCAGGTGGCTTTGTGGATATGTTTACGCGGAAACCTGGTACTCGCAACGACCAAGTTTTTCGATGCTGTCAGTTCGATGACTCGTAGTCCATTGTCATTAGTGTTCGCATGCAAATGTTCTGCTGTTGTCGGGGTTGTTCCTCAGGAAGCGCGTTTTCTTGTCCTGAAAAGGACGTTAGATCTCTTTGTTGATAGTTCCTGACACAACACCCCCCCAGCAAGGTGTCGTTGCCGTGCTTCCTCTGACCCAGAGGGAAGAGCAACGTCCTGATTGTTCGTAGGACGTAACTTAGGGGATAACGTCCTTATGTTCTGCAACCTCAGTACCGGTTCCTGTACCAATTTTTGGAGTCGTCCTCGTATACAAAAGAAAAGGATAATCCAGCCTTGGTGACAACACACAATTTCCAAAGCATTTAAAAGAAGTTAGTTTTAATTTTTGGTTAAGTTTTATTGTGGATTTTATATTGGAGTATTATAACAGATTAGAAAAATCACTGCACTGTGGTATGAGGATTTAGATACTGCGGCCCGGAGATCGTTTTACTATTCCTTTATAAAGGAAAGCAAGTCGAAAATTGTATCCCAAAGATACACATTTTCGTGCAACAATCTATATTTTTGGATATTTCGAGCGAAATGTTGTATTTACATAAGATAAGAATGAATTCTTACGAACCTATTGCGCAGATGTGGGAATGTATCTGCTTTTGGTTTTTTGTTTGTTTTCCTGAGTGGGAAATTTTCAGATAGAGATAATGATCTCTGAATTTTTGGATTTGGGTGATGCTGTGGGGCAAATGTATATAAATCATTATGGAAAATTTAACAAGCCTCAGGACTTGCTAAATAAGGCCAAGACCGGCTCCCGGTTGTTGTGCCGATGATGATGATGTGGGGCAAATGTGAAACGTAAACGAATATTAGATTCGTTTATTGTAACTTTTAATTTTAATTTGGATTTTGGGTTAATAATGCCGTGGGGGCAAATGTTAGGCTATAAACGAATGTTTGATTCGTTTATTGCGAATTTTGGATCATGTTTGGTTTTTTTGGTTTTAGCGTAAGATAGCTAGGATTTCGATGTAGGAATGGGGGAAATGGGTAGTAGGACTTTTTGGAGCACTACACAAACTATGGGAACTTGTGTAGTGCCTGAAAACTATCTCCCGACCTATTTTTGCATTCAAATCACCAAGAACGATTTTCACATCGTATCTTGGGCAGGCATTGAGGGCCCATTCGACGTTCTCGTAGTATTCTTCTTTTTCGTCGTCGGGGGACTCCTCTGTAGGTCCGTGAACGTTTATGAGGCTTATGTTGTTAAACTTGCCTCGCACGCGACGAGTGCATAGCCTTTCATTTATTGCATTAAAGCCGATGATGGCAGGCTTCAGTTTTTGGCTGACTAGAAAGCCTACCCCGAGCACATGGTGTTTTGCGTGACAGCTGTAATAAATGTTATACTCTTTTCTTTTTATTACACCACTCCCCGCCCATCTTATTTCTTGCAATGCTGTTATGTCAGCCTTATATTCGGACAGGGCATCGGCTACCTGCTGTGCAGCTCGAGCTCTGTATAGTGAGCATACGTTCCATGTAAAAATTCTTAAATCATTTAGCCATTTTCGTGTCCGTGGTCGTCGTCGTGTATCCGGTCCATATCCGAGGCTTGTTAAATTTGCCATAATAATTCATTTTTATGGGCCTGGTTATTAGCCTTGCGCCAACCTTTCTCAGGATGTAGGACGCTGCATGCATTGGTTCACTACTTGGCGGGTGTCAAAGTAGCTATCCAGGGGTGTCACGTGGAGACTGCATGTCAACTTGGATTGAACAGGGACAAGGATCGTCCTGGCCTTCGCCGGGTTGAGGGCAATCAGAGACTTTGCCCTGTGTGTTCGCACCCATCCCCCCAAACCTGGCATGCATATCATTAAATTTCTTTGATTCATAATACATGAACCATTCCATATCCCCTATCGGCTCAGCTCGTCAGCAATTTTAATCGATAAACACACGCTGGCCAGCGTACTTGTTGACACAGCTGCAGCCGATATTCTTCCTACCATTTCATAAGTAAATATTGCTCTCATACCCTTAGGTTCGCAACAGTTGCGACCAATTCCGTATTATCAGCCATCAACCGATCATGGGATTTGGGCATGAATATGATCGCTGATCATGCCCTATGATGACCCTTTCTGAAAACCAAACTAAACACACAGTACCTCACTGTGTTTATTTGATTTACCAACCGCTGATCCATGGCCCCTGGGTGAGGCGTATGCTTGCACATCTGTGGTGGTTCCGCCAAACCCCACGGTTCGCTTTCCTAAAAAACCCCCATCCCCACAACCCAGTCTGCATAAGTTTTCGCTAATGCAATCGCATTAGCATCTTAAATGCTTCACGCATTAAATAGATCAATCTATAACCTAAAAGTACCTGTAAGAGTATTCTTACCTGCATTCATTTATTTGAATTCAAAATTCCCCTTAAGACCTCTGTTCCAAACAGCATATCTCTGGAAAAGAAAACTTATCGGTTCACATATCATGTAACCATCCCAGCCAGGGATAGTTACCATTGCGTCGCCTATTCCCAGCCTCATTCATGTATACAACAAATCCCCTTTCATACACGTTGGCTGGCGACCTACACCCAAGGGACCAAAGCAAATATACGCATCTCGCGTCTTAAACCATAAATTAAACCATACAGCATGGGCAAATGCAAATAGGTATGGTATGGTTACCCTTGCCAACGATGCTATGGACACCAATTCCCGATGAATACGCTAAAACCAATTAGCACCATGTGCATGGGCATTGCGGCTATCGTTACAGCTGCAATGCATAGCTTAGACGATGATCTGCCCGATCCCCTTGTCTTCTTATATTTCGGAATCTGCTTTTCACCAGCGGCAAGAGCTAACAGAAAACCAATTATCATCCAAGAAGATTCGATTTGTTTGCTTTACCGAATTGGCATCCCATGAATACACTCTATGCCATTTTCTTTGTTTAGATTCATTCCCATGGCTTTGATCCATAAAATAACCAGTGTACACACACACACACACACACACACACACACACAAGTGTGCTGTGGCGATCTTCTGTATGAGATCTGTTGGTTACCCCAAAGACCTTACGTCTCTCTCGGAACAGGAAATGCACCCTTAATTTAAGAGAGCCAATTTCACGGGCTGAATTTCTTTTAACAACGATTGAATATCGTTGAGTCGTGTTCCATCCGTTGACCACGCTGGCCAAACACATCACTCCCGCTGTCTGTAGCGCTGCAGACACGCGAAATTACCCCGCGAGTCTAGTTGTCTTGTCGCTTAGTTGTGCTGCTCACCTTTCCTGGTTACTGTTAACGCGCATACTAGTGAAATTCGTGTATGACCCCACTAACTAAAACAGAACATTCGGCATTTTGTAATTATTGCATGACACCCGCTTAAAGTGAATGTTTGTACTGAGTCTTGAAATGAACAATAAATGCGTATTACAAATCAACTAAGTCAATGTGTTTTAACTTCTATCCATGGACAGTGTTGTCCTTATTCTTACTTGGCTGTTCCTGTGAGTGTTTATTTTACTTGTTGTGTTGGTGACATTTTCGGCTGAAGGATCGATGGCGTCTCATTGTTCCGCATTCGTGCGGCCCGCTGATGAGAACAGTTTTCTTTTGGAACATCGGCCAATCTTCTTATAGTGATGATGGGGGAAGAAGGGAATCAGCGCCGTATGCCGGCGCAACATACTTCTTTCCCACACATCTGCAAGGCAATTCCTCACCATCATATCCATGTACAGGCACATTAATCTAAAGATACAGCCATCCAGATTGACCCTTTGCCACCGTCGGCGAAGTTTCTGTTGACTTAATGTCAACAAAGTAACTCTCCTCCATCGTGCACCAGAATCATACAACTAAACCAAACAAAGCGCATCTAATGTACGTCTCTCGAAATAGCGTTTCTGTTTACCTAGAACGCAGAAACCTATTTCGTTCTCAGGCGACCAGCGCGATGATTGACAGCAACACTGCCGCAGCCCTTATGCTTGTTCCTTGTTTGAACAAGTGCAGGATCGTTCGTTGTCGATCTTTCGAGCGAAATGGCATTACACTTGACCGTACGGTTATACGGAGAATCCTCCCATTTAATCTCGATTCGATCGCTGATTGGCTACCCTTGGATCGGAAATCATCACGATCACAGCTGGTGGATATTGGCGGCAACAGACACCAGCGGAGTCAGATTTCTTCTTTCAGAGCGGGTACAAGTGCCATAAGGTCAGTCACGAGTCACTCAAACGGTGAGAGTTCGGTCATTTGCTAAAACCATTTTATTAAATACATCCAGTAAAAGTGAGTAGTATTTTAAAACGATATTCGTCAGTTGAAATACAGAGAACAATAGTAGGCAGTTTATTAAAAACATGAAGTGGAAGTGATTTGCATTTTGAAACGATATTCGCCAATTGGAATAGTATTCATTTTAGTAGAGACATATAGCAATAGTGATTTGTATTTTAAAGCGATATTCGCCAATTTGAATCCTCTGAGCAATAGCGATTACAACTAATAAAGAACCGTTGTAAGAGGAGACGCAAGTGTTTTATTTTCATCGCTTTCCAGTGTACATCGGTGGACTGAGTTTTCTGCGTTCTCCTGAGGATCAATTAGTGCTCCCAATAGAGTCGTGGTGGTATTTGTCTGAATCCATGTCATATGCCGACACAATAGCAACAAAACACCCGCGCGTTTCCATCCCTTCCATAGCCTCGAATTTTCTACTGCTCATAGTCTCCAGTTTTCCAGTACTTTCTAGAATATTCTAGTACTGATTGTCATATGCGTCACACTACCCCCCGCCTAGATTAGTTCGTTCCGAACTAAGTTCACTGGTCTCCTGGGTTAACAAAAAGTCGCCAGTAGCTCACGATGTACCAATTTCGTCTTGGCGTTCGGTCTTCGCTGAATTCTGTAGACAACGTCGTTAATTCTTGTAAGAATCTTATACGGTCCTTCCCAATGTTGCTGCAACTTTGGAGACCTTCCTTTTTGCCGATGAGGGTTATAAAGCCACACGTTATCGCCTGCATTAAATCCGGATGCTCGAATGTCGTACCTTGGTTTCATGCTGTCACTTGATATCTAGATTTGCTTTCGAACCAAATGATGAATCTCTTTTTTATTTGGCATCAACAAGGATACGGGTTCAATAAAATCTCCACTGTTGAAAAGACAAGAACACTAACAGCACCAGAGAAGATGGTAGAAGTGAAACACGGCTTGAGATCGATATTCGATATTCCTTCGAGCTGCGCACAGTCGTCCTACTGCCAGCAGCAGCTTTTCGCCAGGAAGAAGTAAAGAATAAAACGCTTTGGTTGGTGTTGAGCACTGTTTTTTTATTGTTACAAATTTCTTTTCTGTTTGATTTATTATTAAAAGAAAGTCAAAGCGCTTTGTAAAGCCGAAATGGGCTAATCGCGACACTGTTCATTTATTCATCAACCGATCAATTCGCCGTGCGATCGTCAGAACAAGAAATGATAAAAAAAGGATTTTTCTAGTACTTATGCTTTATCGAACTCAAGCCAAGATTATACCGGAACGGGACGCGAACTCCACGGAGGATGAATTTTGACTCCTTGAGTGGCTGTTGCAGTCAACATCCCCTAGCTGCAGTGGTGGTGAATTTCCATCGATATGGGAGGAGCCGAATCGGATCGTTTCTTTCGCGATGATTAATGAACGATCGATTGGGGTTTTTTGGAAGAATTTCTCTGTGGTGACCGTACAGGTCTGGATGAAAACCCCTTCGCTAGAAGCCAAGACAAAGAAGATGCGAAGGGTGCACAAAACGAAATCCAAAAATCCGGCTGATCAAATAGATGATCGCGAACGGAGGCTGGCTGTATTGCCATGGTGAACGATGGCCAACGATGGAAAAGGACCAGGATGGATGGTTGTATGTTTGATCTAGAGGATGCATCATAGGGCATGGCCATTGATACGATTGTTTAAATAACAATCATGGGTCGTGTGAAACTCGATGATCGTTCGTCTCTTGGGTGACCGATCATGAGGAATTTGACTTGCAGATGTGCAAGCATACGACTTACGCAGGCTGGCCATGGCTCAACGGATGGTAGGTAAAATAAACACAGTGAGGTTACTGCGTGTTTAGTTTGGAAAAACCGATCGTAGGACACGGCCGTTGATTGAATTGTTTAAACAACAATTATGATCGTGTCCAACTTGATAATCGCCATCGGTTTAGGCGATCATCGTCGGAAATTTGGCTTGCAGATGTGCCAACAAGCAAGTTGCCCGGCACGTCTTTTTTATGGACCAACGGATTGTTGGAACAAGAACACGTTGAAAGATTGGCGTGTGTTTACCAATCATGCTTGCAGACGAGCTGAGCCGATCGGGTTGGTATATGGTTCATTTATTATGAACGGAATGATTTAATTGATATGCATGCCTTGCTGATGGTTTACTTTCCAGGTGAAATATAATGAAAGGTAGCTTGCGCTGCTCGATTGCAGGTAAGTGAAATGGCTTTGTTGTGTGGGGGGAGGACAGGTTGAATTAAAGGCAATGGGTGGTTTTTTGGGAATGCTTTAAAGAACCCCCACAATCGTATCTCTCGTCCAAATATAATTCTTGCTGGAGAATGGTCTGTCGTACCATGGTTAACCGATCATGAGAAAGGTTTGTACATATTTGTCCCCATCTCATTGGTGATCACCAACGACCTTCGATGAATGCTTTTTTATTGTTCGGTTGAACCTTTCGACCATTCCGCCTGACTGCGGATGTAAGGGTGTGGTCCTGGTTTTCCTTACGCCCAGTGCGGCACAGATGCCTTGAAATATCTGTGATTCGAAGTTTCGGCCTTGATCGGAATGAAGGTCACAGGGAACTCCATATCTGCTGATCCAATTATTGATAAGCTGCTCAATGATGGTTGTTGCTTCTTGATTTGGAATTGGAAGGACTTCCACCCACTTGCTGAAGTAATCCATGATAACCAACATGTATTTGTTGTTGTCGTTGGTTTTTGGGAATGGTCCTGAAATATCAATCGCAATTCGCTCGAAAGGGACACACAAGTTGTACTGCTTCATAGCGCTCCTTGGTTTTGCTGTTGGTCCTTTCGTCGCAGTGCAAGTTGTGCACTTCCTACACCAAGACTCGACGTTATCTCTCATGTGAAGCCAGTAGAAGCGAGATCGTAATTTTAAAAGTGTCTTATTAACCCCCAGATGTCCACCGGAGGCCCCGTCGTGCATTTCTGTTAGTCGTCATCATCATTGGCACTACAACCGGGGACCGGTCTTGGCCTTATTTAGCAAGTCCTGAGGCTTGTTAAATTTTCCATAATGATTTGTTTTTTCCGGGCAAGGTCATTACTCTTGCAGCAGAGGCTCCCCGACGGAGAATGGTGGTGTTGTTGTTCACGAGTAGTGTGTGTATCTACTAGAAACGTCACATCAATCCCTTCCCAGTAACTTTCGTTAGGATCAACTTTGAGATGTGAACGACTGACCGAATGAGCGAGAGAGCGATCGAGAGAATGTCAGAGCAGGCGAGTGAACCGGTGCTATGCGTAGAAGTCGTGTGATTGTAAGTGGTAAAGTTCTGTGTGTGTATGGGAGTGTGTGTTATGTCGTACAGATCACGTCTGGGTCACCAGTTATAGCGTTTGCGACGATAGTGAAGAGCGAGTGATTCGAACCGACGCTATCACGGTTAGAATCACTAAAATATAGAACCAGAGCTCAACCCATCGGGCCACTGCCGTGTATGTGAATTCAATTTCTAAACTCAAATACATTCGACTAATGTGGAAATAGTATATTATTGCTATGGTATACGGCTTTAATGGGTGTGCTTTTGGTGCTGTTGTTCTTCACTAATCGTGTGTGTATCTGCTAGAAACGCCTCAAGACGATTGAAGGATGCAAGCACCTGCGAGACCTCACAGACTAGTTGACATACACCCAGCAAGAGCCTAAATTACTTATCGTTTAGGACAACTGGGACCTGATAGTTACAAGGAGGCTGAGGAAAGGGAGAAGCACCGAACCACTTACCAGTTTAGGATGGGTCTTGCACGGGCGAGTTAAGTAATCTAGACTGTTTTAATAATATATATTTTATTTAATTAAATATTAAAGTCTAAGATTACAAATTTTTTTATAGTTCTATTTCGAACTCTGGTAATTATTAACTAAACATTAATTTTACATAAAAAATATATTTGTTTTAATTATAGTACTAATAAATTGCAGAATTGTTACTTAAGATACATGCTCACTCGATCAGCTTCACCAGAAAAAGAGGAAGTGGAATCGTTCTATCATTATTATCTGACTGTCGATTGGTTAAGTTTATCTGAGGCGACATCTAGCAGTTTGGATGGTGATGTACTTTCGTTATGTTGTATGGGATTAGACGATTCATCTTTTGGCTGTCAATAAATGATTACTGTTTGGGTGATTCATATTTTTATATAATTCTATATATTCTATAGTCTTATAAGGATATGAATAATTGGGGCCTTAACTGGTGCGAGGCCAGGAACAACGCTCCAGTGAGATTTATCAACTACGGCAGGACAAAGGAAGGGGAGAGGGAATTGCTCGTTTGACGTTGCTTCGAAATCGAAGCAATAAGAAGTAAACCTAAACCTAAACCTAAACCACAAACAGAAGGAGCTCCAGGTAGACACGGACGGGGAAGGGGAAACAAGAATTGACATCTCGGTGTACAGTGCATTCCACCGGAACATTAAATTGGCGAAACAAAGATGAAAATGTATCCTACATCAGTGAGGGAGTAGCTATTTACTCCGATCCAACAACACACTACAAATACAAGTGGTGTGGTATCGAAGAAGTGGCTGCCTTGGCAAGAACATGGTGGTCGACCCGACGACAATGCCAACCAACTGATGAGTCTCTACGAAAACGAACACTATTTCTGGTGCACGAAAACAAATCAATGGATTCCTAAAGCTCTGGAAACGGGTGCTGAACAATTCGAAACTGAACCAAAGAACAAAGAACCAGATATCCGTGAATGGGGATATCTGATTCTTACGTATGTTTTTGAAAATGTATGGACATCCACAGACAAGGGTGGAGCTATATTCTTTTGGGACACCGAGAAGAAAGCATGGTTTCCGAAAATCGTAATGACTTTATGGCAAAGTATTAAATGAGTTATGACTTTATTGCCAACACCACACCAATGGCGGGACAGCAGACAAAGAAACAGACAAAACCGCCAGACAAGTTGGTAAAGGAAATGGTCAAAACCAGTGCACCTACAGAGGGCGGGGCTGGTAAAAGAAAGGCTACTACAGAGCCACCAGAATGGTTCGATTTGGATCCGAACGATGAAGATAGCCTTATGCCGAGCCATATCCTGCTGGGGCATTTTTGCGGTGCGATGACAGCCGATGAATTCGACGACCACGACCTTGTTGGTAGGGCCAGCTGGAGAAAAGCGCAGCGGCTGACGGACCGTTTCTGGAGAAGATGGGTCAAAGAATACCTGCCAACCCTGATGCCAAAAAGGATCTCCGGACAGATGCGAACGATCCACAAGTTGGAAATGTAGCCCTGGTGGTGGATTCTTCACTACCCCACAGTACCTAGACCCGCGGAAAAGTACAAGCTGTGTATCGGGGTCGGGACGGAAGGATTAGAGTCCTGGACGTGAGGACGACATGGGGAATACTGCGAAGACCAACATGCCGAGTCGTAGTGTTGGTTCCAGCGCTGACATCGCCGTCACATGAGGCAGTGCTTCGCACTGCGGGGGAGACTCTCGCCTGCGACGTCGGCGGGGAAGGCGCCGTCCGCGAAGAAGTAACATGCATGTAACAAATCCCTTCCAACTTCTGATAAGGGAATTATTCTTAGAAGAAGAATAATTCTCAAAAAATGAAATAGACTTTGGATAGGTGGGCTTTGGTACTGGGTTCTGTTTTACAATTTTGGCACTGGGTCTTGTTTTACAGTTTCCTTGAGAAAAAATAGAATTATACACAAAAGTATTTGTATAAAACAATCAATTGATTTCTTGACGGTTTTTATGTGTAATAGTGTTTTTCTTTTTACCTTTAAATTATTGGATTTGTACAGGGTGGCACAAAATTAATCAACCTATCGGAAGATATTTTAATTTTTGCAAATGGCGTCGTAAGTCAATCATATTTGACATTTGTGAACTAGAAAAAATTGTAAAGGTCCAAATAAAGATTTTCATCACTCAAAATCATTTTTTTTTAATTAGTAAAAAAGTTTTTCTGGCGCAAGCCCGGAAAAAACAAAATCATTATGGAAAATTTACATGCCTCAGGGCTTGCTAAATAAGGCCAAGACCTGTTCCCGGTTGTAGTGGCGATGATGATGATTAATAAAAAAAGTTTTTAAACTAAAAGACCTACGCAAAAGGGCTGCATATCAAGAGGAACTAACGAAAAGATTTAGCATCCTAGAGAATGGGAGTAGTGAGGAAGAGGAAACCAATAATCTGGGCACTAAATAGGGATCGATCAGAGACACAATCAAACAAGCAGCCCAAAAGGTACTAGGATTTAAGTCCAAACCTTGGTTTAACGATGAGTGCAGGGCGAAGATCGAACAACGTAAATGCCTCAGAGTGATCCACTTAGAAAGATATGATGAAGTCAACGCAGAAAGATACGCGACGATTCGTAAAGAGACAACGAGACTTTTCAAACGCAAAAAACGCGAATGGCAGAAGATCAGGATCGAAAAAATCCTAGAAGTGCCAGAGCAGAGAATATCAGAGGTATGTATGCCGGCATAAATTCAATTAGAAATGGCCACCGAGGGAGAGCCAAAATAATCCGAGACACAAACGGCTGTCTGGTGACAGAAACAAAAAATATCGTGACAAGATGGAAGCAGTACTTTTGTGACGTTATTTGTCACACAAATTTAGGTAGTTAAAATAGGTTACCTGGTTAGTCCAGCGTGGAGTCCGGCTCTTCCTCTGGTTCGTCTGCCACCGCCTAACGGTGATTTTGTGGAGAAGCTAATGTGTTCCTGCGTGCCCAATTGCACCACAAACGATGGGATGTTCCCCTCCTGCTTCCGTCTTCGACGGATCAAAACACGGGCTTTTAGTATTTCGTTTTGTAGCGATTCTAACAGATACACACAATTCACAAGCAAAAATAGTGAAGAACACCGAACGAAACAAATCGAATAAGAAAAATACATCAGAACCGTATACCAAGCGATAAATAAAAAAAAATAATTCACACCAGTGGAATATACTCGAGTTTGGAAATCAAATTCTAAAACACGGTCAGTAGTCTGATGCTTCACTGCTTCGCTTTTCAATCGTTTCATCGTGTATTCAATTCACCTTCTTCACTATCCTTGCTTAACGCTATAGTTTCTTTTTTCTTTCCAAACTTTATTTTTACAACTTTTAGCCTTTTGATTTCACTTTTTTCTCCTTTTCAACAAAAACAAAGGCACGGGCTTTTCCCTTTTTCTCCTCCTTTCCACTCCAGAAAATAACTCCTTCAAAAAAAGAGATCAACTCAACTTGTATTCAACAAAAACAAAATCAAAAGCCAACGGAATCGAAAATTCCTTCTGGTGCTTCTTTCTCTCTCTCCATCGACATCCACTCAGAAGACCGAACTCGAACTCGCCCACGATCCACACTCGAATCGGGGCGTGTTCGAACACTTACTTGTGGATCATGCACTTCTTCCACCACCTTACCAACATACTACATTAAAACAAATTATATTAAAATTACAAATTATCGAATGATGGTGGTGGCGGAAACCGCACGTAACACTTTCAAAACCTGCGCACCCATCAACCACCAATAAATGTAACAGACGTACATACAGCCGAGACTCAGATCCCAGAGTCCTCTTTCGACGAAGTTGTAGACGCGATAAACGGATTGAAAAACAACAAGTCTCCTGGAGTCGACTGTATACCGCCAGAGGTTGTGAAGCATGGAGGAGAGGCAACTGCTCGAAAGATCCATCAACTGATTAAAACAATATGGGATAAGGAAGTCATTCTGGAAGAATGGAAAACCTCAACAGTCGTCCCCATTTTCAAAAAAGGTGACAGATCTGACTGCGAAGATTACAGAGGATTATCATTGCCCCCAGCCACATACAAAATACTAACAAATGTCATACTGGCGAGAATCACACCGTACGCGGAGGAAATACTGGGAGACTACCAATGCGGATTCCGTAGGAACCGGTCAACGTGCGACCAAATGTTCACAATAAGAAAGAAGTGGGAACACGGAGAGACGGTTCACCAACTGTTCGTTGACTTCAAAAAAGCCGACGACTTAGTCGCAAGGCAAAGACTTTACCAAATTGTAGTTCAGCTGGGAATCCCGAAAAACTATGCCGCACTCATTCAAATCTGCATGAACGAAAACAAAGGCCGAGTTAGAATAGAAAACCACCTCTCAGGACCATTTGCGATCCGGGGCGGACTAAAACAGGGCGATGGCCTTTCACCATGGCTCATCAACCTTGTCCTCGAGTATGTAATCAGAAACGTACAAGATGACAACATGGACCGATCATCCCTGAACGGGGTCACACGACTGCTCGCATATGGGGATGACATTGCCATTTTGGGCGATAATCTAGAAACTGTAAGTAAAAACAGTGAAATCATCATGCAAGCGGCAGAAGAGGTGGGCCTAGAAATAAACGAAGGTAAAACGAAATACATGATTACGACGAGAGCAGGTGGAACTCAGAGAACGCACATAAACATCAAGGGCAAGATATTTGAAAATGTCAAAGAATTTAAATATCTGCGAACAATACTGACGGCCAGTAACGAAATGTCGAACGAAATTAACAAAAGGCCACTCCGGCAACGCTAGTTGCCATGCAGTCAGTAAACTGTTAAATCCAAACTGCTATCACGTAATATAACGCTCCGTGTCTATAGAACCATATTTATGCCGATTGTTCTATACGGATGCGAAACATGAACTCTCACAAAACGGGAAGAAAACAAATTCCGCGTATTCGAGGATAAAGTTTTGAGGGGTATCTTTGGAGGTAAATATGACGAGGAGGCAGGACAATGGAGGAAACTCCACAGCCGCGAACTGGAAGAGCTATACCGCAAACCTACAATGGTGAGAGTAATCAAGTCGCGAAGATTAAGATGGGCCGGACACGTGGTGCGAATGGGCAACGATAGGTACGTGCATAGAATTCTTGACGGTAAGCCAACGGGAAAGAGACCGACAGAGCGTCCGCGACGGAGATGGGAAGACAATGTTAGGTTTGACCTCGAGGAGATCGGATCGGATGGGCGAACGTGGAAGGAGAATGCACAGGACAGGGAACAATGGCGGAGTCAAGTCGGCAAGGGTCATGAACTTCCGGTTTCCTACAGGCCAATAAATAGATTTGTAACATTTGTTTCTTCCCTCTTTTTTATTTTGTCTCTATTATAGTTTTTAATTATTCTTTGATATTTGATTCTGTCGTCTATATTTGCCCATATGGTATATTTATTCGTATATTTATGTAATACACGATTTTTTTTTCCATGCAATACCCCCTTGGAAATAGCAAATGTTTAAGATTGATAGTATGACAAAGATGGTTGAAACTACGGTGGGGATCAAAACGAACTAACCTTGGAATATGGTTTTAATTTATTGTTACTAATCCTTATTGGCATTTGTCCAACGTTGAAGGTCGTCGAGTTTGGCGCAGTTACTGCTGTAACGAGAAAGGTGCCCTTTCAAATGGGTGTTTCTTTGCACTTGGGGTTTTTGCATCTCATCAACACCGTGTTTCCCACATGAAACGTTTGTATTTTTGTTTCATTACCGAATCAGGTGGTTGCCGTTAACGAATGAAATTCCTCACACTGCTTTTCATACGTTCTACTGTCAGAGCGCATGGGCGGCCACCAGTACCTTTGTTGTATTTTGTTATACGAGTTGGTGATGTTTTGATGTCCACCGGAAGGGGAATTGTGATAAACCCTGAGTACAGTCGCGATCCCATTGAGGTTTGTAATTTTTTCACGTGTTGTGGGCTTTTGGAATAATTTTTTGTTTTGTTAATTTTGAGAGGAGCTAGGGTAGGAGTTTAATGAAGTTATTGAAGGAGTGTCAGTTCTTTCATCGTTTTTTGGGGTTGCTCTCCGAGAATTGAATTGGGGAAACCCCCTGATCCAGCCTGCATACACAAACGGGTGAGTATTAGGGAGTGAGAGGCTTTACGGATAACATAGCTGACGCCACTGTAGTTGAATTGAGAAATTACGGAATGATCTCCTCCGTCATTGACGGAATCTACTAGAGGATCTCGAATTATCTCCCGGACGTTCTTTGGAAGATTTTCGAGCAGCGTCGTTCTTATTAAATCTCCATTTGCTGAAGCGTCGGCTAGAGACCGCAAATATGCCAAGAAATTCCATTGCTCCCACCTGTTTTGTTTCCCGTGTAGCACTGTACTTGGCCTCAGTCAACTTCCACGTAGGCAAGTCCTTTAAACTAAGATCATCGACCGCCACAAAACCGCAAACGACCGGTAACACAAATCTAAGTCGCTTGTCGATCTCCGGCGCTGAGTCAAGAACAAGCTTTTCGATCGATGCTAATATATCAGCCTTCCAGGATCAGTCACGGGATCAGTATGGACGAAAACTGCTTACTCAGAATTTAGGACTCCGGGGACCTATTCCTTGCGGTTTTGTAGTCAGTAAAATACGCAAAAGCTGGAGAACCCTGTATATTGTCGAGCACTACTGCTTATACGCCTTTCACTGTATGAAACTGATCACGACAGCCTTGACAGAACTACCAATACCTTTTTCAACATTGAATCAGACAGTTACAAACTAAATGGGCTGAAGTTCTACACACTATATAATTTTAAAATGTGTAGTGTTGCTGCAAAATTGTCGAGTTGGTTGATCCTCCAATTGTCAAATGCTCATGGATTTGAAGTCCTGGAATCTGGGGAGTTCATCTTGCTTTTTATAGTAAAGCAAAACTGAGCTGCTGCTTCACACTGACGACAACGAGGTTAGATAATGACCCCATACACACATGTATGCGCACAATTTAATTGATGTCCGCAACTTTCCACACGCGCTTCGTATTCCTTTTGGTTTGTTCTCAATCACGTACGCAATTTCGTCTAGCGATGAACAGTGCACGTTTTCAATAGCCAGTGCCAATAAAAAAGATTTCTTTTCAATAGACACTGATGGCCTTTTGATGCGGATAGTCACTTTTGATCCTGTCTACTGTTAATGACCTTACAACCATTGTTTGTTTAGCGAATCATTTTCTATGCATCATAAGACTTATTCTCCTTAGAAGAAAGTTACACTCTACACAACAGCGATTTCCATATGTTAGGGGTAAACTAATCAGAGCACCGAACTACCAGAAGAAATAGTTGCAGATGCAGTCTTCAGTGTGATCTCGAAGCGTAATATTACTCCGTCAAACAAGAGCTTGAAATGTACGTCTTTTCGGAAACTCGATCGGTGGTTTTTCTAATTGCGTTGGTGTTTAATAAGATGCATGCAGACAGTGCGATAATTACAAGTGTGAATTATGTGTTCGAGGGCTTTAGTCCTTATTCGATGGTGCGATTCTTTGAGTTCAACGATCGCGGCTGGAACATAAGTGATAATTGTTTGAGAGATATTTACAACTATTTGGAAGGATTGCGGAAAGGATCCATTTGGGCAATTAAATGTGAGTAATAAAGCGTAAGTAAACATCAGGAAGGATGGTTCGACTTTAAATTAGTTCGTACGCTTATTTATGTTGCTGGTATTAAGCCAAATAAATAAGGGGCATTGCCCTCACCAAGCCAAAAAATCTAAACGACTAATTCCCACAAAATAGCGAATGCATAATTTCATTTCCAATGTATTCTAATATTAGGTTGAGAAAAAATTATTCGGGGATTTTGAAGAAAATTTGGTGTGCTCCAAAGTCAACCCTGTGTTTAAGAAAACAAAAAAAAACTGAATATTAAAAATCATGTATGCGTGGGGAAAAACTATTAGGTTAACAGTTGTAAAATTGTTATTTTTGGTAAGACTTTTTGGGGGGCCATCTCCCCGAACAATACAAACATGAAAGATAAGCCGTAAATACAACATGAAAAAAAATGAAAAAAAAAATTGAATAAGATGAACTACAAATGAAATGAAAAGAAATAAATTGTAAAATAAAACGAATTTATAAAGCAATCAATAAATTAAAATAAGTTAAAATTAAATCAACCAATCTAAGTCGAAATTTAATAACTAGAATAAAAACGTAAATTATTATAATTATAACTATTACATTACAATAGGAAAACAGAATAAATAAATTATAAAAAGTGAAGAAAATAGTAATTAATATGCCCTGTGAGTAGAGCGTTAGAATATACTCACAGCTAGGCCGGCCTCGTAAGAGGTGACTAAAGGTCGAGTGGTAGGTGGGGTCCCAAAGCCGTGTCGCCCGGGAAAATAGCACCCCATCAAGGTATAGGCTCCGCGAAATAGTCGGGAGAAATCCCTGGCCATCTTTCGGAGCATGGCTGATGGGCCGGTTCAAGAAAAGGTTGGTTTGTGTGGTAAGTCGGTCACAAGGTGAAATACCACTCCGTCACGCTGTACATTCCGCGATATCGTCAGGAGAAATCTTCGACTATGTTTCTGATGTATGGCTGATGAGCCGGACTGACATGGAGATAAGTCATGATGGTGTAGCATTCTACGAGTGCACAATTCCACCCAGGTAGGGTTCCTACCCTTCAAGGAACATACCTACCCTGAAAACGTTACACGCGCCGACAGACGCGTGCCACTAAGTCCACTAGGGCCTTGAAACATTTGGCCAACGTTGAACCCGACACGAAAAAGCAAGGAACTAAACGTCCAAAAGCTTTCAATGTCAAGCTCAACAATTCGAATATGGCATACCTGAAACAAAGGAAAACATTCATTCATCCTATCCCCAAAGACTGAAATGCGCCGCACTCCAGCACTGCACAATCGGAAATCCTGAACATCTACACGATGTTACAAGGAATTGCTATCGTCAGCAAATTAGCCGACCAACGGATGCACGTGCGGGTGGTCTGCCACAAAGACCATCAAATCCATCGGCAAACAAAAGAAAAGGAAACCTCATGCAATAAAGCATATCGCCTATCCGCTACCAAATTGTAGGCAACCGTAATTATCTCGACGAGATAATTCGAAAAATTTATGAGGTTAAAAACCTACAAAGGATCTATTCCGATTCCACGGTCCCTTTTGAATTTCACACCATTAGAAAGATCTAATGGATTTCGGGTGTAATGACAAAAGTCAAATAAGACCCACGGACTGTACGTCCAAACAATCGCCGAATATCTCCGGTCTGGGCGCCAGATGTTCTGTGCAAACAGAAGGCCGTGGAAATGAAATTCTATCAGCAATGATAATGATGTATGCAAGGAATGACTTTCTCCTTTCAGGAAAATAGGAAATTACCCCTGGGATGAAATAGCATGCTGCTAACAGAGATTTCGGAAATTCTGTTAGCAGATCGAATGGGTAAATTTTTCTGTACAGGTACATATACCAGTTTTGAATCTGGATATCTGTGTAGGCAGACAGTTAGTCTATATCGAGCATCCGTCCAAGGGTAGTCACCGAGAAACTCCACCGAGGAGGTCGAGCCGCGCGACGAATTAGAAATAGAGCGAAACATATTGATCCGACATTCAGGAAAGTGCACCGTTAATTTCTTTCTGCGCCGAAATAATTAAATGAAGTGAGGACCATCGATTCTGAGACTGACAAGTTATCCTCATCGCTACCCCATTTTGGTATTCGTGTCGTGTGTGATTCTAATTTGTCTCATGTGTACTTGTGCGGAAAATATTGAGTGTAAGGCTGTATGCACTACCCAGGAAGGAAGAAGAACATCTTAAATGTAAGACGGATGTGTATGTAAGATGAGGTGTAGTGTAAAACGTGTTGTTTCCATTCCGCAACCGACCATTGACTAAAAGAACTAAATATACAAACAAGCATCAAAAATAAAAGAGTGTTTCAAAAAGTAGAACTGCGTTTCATTTGTGACAATTTCTCGGCGTTGTATTTCTGCCGATTCACTCCGTGTTCGATTTGCGAACAGTGTTCGGCGGAACACTGCACCAATTATAGACAGGCAAAACATCCGCCAAAATGGTACCTTCTGATATAAAGATTCCGGAGGTAAATTTTGTTAGAATCAGAATCGCGTGACCAGGCGATTGATACAACGAAGAAAGCTGACAACGACAGAGTGACCAATAAACTCCCTGAGTGCCCAACTGGTTCGCGTCCCTTCTGGTCAATGGCACGAGCTATCAGCAGTAAGCTGGCAGTGGGACACTAGTCACAAATTCAAAAGATAAAGCTAAAGTGTTCGCGAATTTATTTTCCGTGAATTCAAACCTCGATCCTGGTCTTTTGGAGCCACCTATGATCGCGCTTGTCTTCGGTGCGGGATATGAGGTTCCGCCCGCGTACTATTCAATGCATTCTACGTGGACTGGATTGTAAGGAGGCAACCGACCCGGATGGAATATCAGCAATAGTCCTTAAGAACTGTGCTCCAGAACCATCGCCGGTTCTTGGTAGGCTCTTCCGTTTATATTATGCATGGAGGACATTTCCTACATGCTGGAAGGTAGCTCGAGTTGAAGAAATCCCAAAAGGGGAAAGAAGTGTCTCCCACGAAATTTCCGGCTGATAGCATTTCTGTCGATATTGTCTAAGTTGATAGAAAAGGTCATCAATGCCGAGTTGATTAAATGCAATAGACTACTGAATGATTGTCTATACGGATAAATATTTGGAGTGCAACGCACTTCTGAATGATCGTCAATACGGATTCCGTGACAGGCGGACCCATATAACCGATATATGGACATCTGCGGTTGAGGGACATGGCGAGTCAAAGACGGTCGCATTCGGTATCTCCAAGGGTTTTAATCGCCTCTGGCACGGGGCACTACTGAGCAAACTTGGTTGATACGGACTTTCCCAGCAGCTTTGCGACTGGACCAAGGGCTTCCTCGAAAATCGATCGATACGGGTTGTTGTGGACGGCGAGTCTTCGGATCTGTATCCTGTTAATTCTGGGGTGTCTTAAGGTTCTATTTTGGCTCCAACCTTGTTTTTGCTTCACATGAATGATTTGTTCGAGTCAGCGAATAACAAAGTGTTCGGTTTTGCGGAGATAGTACGCTTAAATCCTCTTTTTCGAGTGATCGGCCCATTAGTTGTTGGCGGCAGGCATCTGACTCCATTTAGTAATTGGGTGCTTAGTCTAATTGAAACAGCATACTTCGTTCTCAGTTCTTAAAATACTAATTGTCCTTCGTCATTTATTTACACTTAGTTGTATTTAATTACTTATCTTGAATTAAACTTAGATGTCTTAAGTTACTTATGTTGAATTAAACTTAGATGTATTAAGTGAGCTGTTTCGAATTAATGTCAAAAGATTTAGATAAGTGTATCACATTTTGTTGCATTTAATTAACTATGTATTTTTTTTTTTTTTTTTATTAGACTTCTCTCGGGAGAGGCGAACCTATAGCGTCGAGTGGGCGCCCCGAGATGCCATTAAATAACTGTTGCAGTTCTTTTTGAACAGTTGCAGGTTGTAACGCTCCGGGAACACTCGCGTGGGAAGGGAGTTCCACAGCTTCCCCGCTCTGTAACGGAACGAGTTCTGATACAGGGATGTTCGCGCTGTCGGGAGATGAACCACAAACGGGTGCGATCCGTCGGATTGTCTTGTGGAGCGCATATAGACCGAATTGCGTGGAACAATGCCAAGAATCTCCGAAGAACAGCACCCGTGATAATATCTGTAAAACAGACAGAGGTCGGCTACGCGCCTTCGATGTGATAGCGACTGTAGTCCCGACGTCAGCGCCGAGTCCCCGATCAGGCGGATCGCTCGTCTCTGTACGCTCTCAAGTAGGTCGAGGGTATGTTTAGGAACCGAGCTCCAAACATGAGAGCAATATTCGAGCGCGGGTCTAATTTGAGATTTATATAGGAGAAGAAGTTGGGCCGGAGTAAAGTATTTCTTGGCTCTAAAAAGATAACTCAGTTTTCCTGAGGCTGATCTGGCGATACCCGATACGTGTTTATGCCATGATACATTCGCACAGACCGTGACGCCGAGCAATTTCAAACTTTCCCCAGCCTCGAGGGCCCGACCACTCATCATCAGCTGTGGAACCGATGATCCAGTTTTCTTTGTGAATGTTGTATACTGGGTCTTCGTTGCGTTGAAGTCGACAAGATTGGCCCTTCCCCACTGCAGGACTTTGTCCAGATCCTGGTTCAGAGAGTCAATCTGTCTACATCTCAGCTGGTGCGACGTTGATGCACCAATCGGCCGATCACTCGAAAAGGAGGAAACAAGCGTACTATCATCCGCAAAACTGAACACTTTGTTATCCGTTGTCTCCAACAAATCATTTATGTGAAGCAAGAACTAGGGTGGAGCTAAAATAGAACCTTGGGGCGCACCCCCGAATTAACAGGATACAGATCCGAACACTCGCCGTCCACAACAACCCGGATCGATCGATTCCCGAGGAAGCTCCTCGTCCAGTCGCAAAGCTGTTGGGAAAGTCCATATGAACGAAGTTTGCTCAGCAATGCCCCGTGCCAGACGCGGTCAAAAGCCTTGGAGATATCTAATGCGACCGCCCTTGACTCACCATGCCGTTCAATCGCAGATGTCCATATATCGGTTATAAGTGTCAAAAGGTCTCCTGTGGACCGCCTGCCACGGAATCCGTATTGACGATCATTCAGAAGACCGTTGCACTCCAAATTCTTAACCAACTCTGTATTGATGACTTTTTCCATTACCTTAGATAAAATAGACAGTAATGCTATCGGACGGTAATTTTGTGGGAGACACTTTTTTCCCGTCTTTGGGATTGGCTGAACTGGAGCGATTTTCCAGCAGGCAGGAAAGGTCGTCCGTGCATAAGATAAGCGGAAGAGTCTGCCAAGAACCGGCGATAGTTCTGGAGCACAGTTCTTAAGGACTATTGCTGGTGTTCCGTCCGGGCCGGTTGCCTTCCTACAATCCAGTTCACGTAGAATGCGTTGAATAGTGCGCGGACGAAATCTCACATCCCGCATGGAAGACTGTACCGGAGAGATCACAGGTGGCTCCAAAAGGCCGGGATCGAGATTTGAATTCGCGGAAAATAAATTCGCGAACACATTAGCTTTATCCTTTGGATTCGTGACTAACGTCCCGCTGTCTGTCACCAACGGAGGGAAAGAGGAGGAAGCAAAGTTACTGCTGACAGCCTTTGCCATTGATCAGAAGGAGCGCGAACCAGTTGGGCACCGAAGGAGTTTATTGATCACCCTGTCGTTGTGAGTCTTCTTCGCGGTATCAATCGCCTGGTTGCACGCGTTTCTGATTCTAACAAAATTCGTTCTGTTAACATCGGTGGAATTGGAGCGCCATTGCTTAAAAGCTCTATTTTTTGCCGCTGTAATCAGCGAAGAAATCTCGCATATCGTCCCAGTTAGCAGCCACATACTTCCGTACATGGCGAAGCTGCCTAGGCCGGTTATTCGCTTGGTATGCAAGTGCTTGCGCGATAGATACCAAGCAGTGATCTGAGTTTCCCAGTAGCACAGAAACCTCTACGGTATAAATACTAGGTTCGGATGTCAAAAACAGATCTAGGGTGTTCGCATAATCACCTCGGGCATCCGGCACTCGCGTTGGCTCCCCCACGAGTTGAGTCAAGTTGTGGCTTACAGCAAACATCTCCGCCAGCCTCCCAGCCTCGTCGGTTCTGTTAGAAGCTGGGTGGTTGATCTGTATCCAGTCGACGGTATATGAAAGATGTTCGAAAAATGTCGCCGGTCGATCGTCATTCGGGGAGCGGTAAAGACAACAAAGAAATTTAACGGAACTCCTCAGCACGACTCTCAACCATATGATGTCCATATTATTGGGCTCCAACGCCTCCATCCTCTGGCAAGCCAGATCGGACCGTGCGAAAACGCAGACTCCGCCCTTAAAACGGAATCTCGAATGTAAGTCGTATCCTGAGCAGTGTTACGGCTCCAACGCCGTGCTTCCTCTTTCGAGGGAAGAGCGTGGAGGTTATTATTTATTAAAGAATTTAATAGTTCTTTATTAATAGGTTATTAATAAAAGATCTCTTTTATTTAAATATTTATTTTTTATTTATTTTTATTTTATCGAACTCAGCTATCTCAAGCTGAGCTCTCTTCTTTCTACTTTTTTCATATAAATTTACTTGTTTATATAGAACATTTTGTTCTAACTGACTGTGGCGTATAAACTGAACAAAACAATCTAGAAGTCTCTGTGATTTAGAATTTTGAATAAACTTTGAACGAAAATCGAAGTGGCCATGCTTTGAAATGAAAAATGTGCTTGTTATGAAAAGGGGCATATTTATGAAATGTGCTGTAAGTGACTGGATATAGAATATTGTGTCTGTTTATTTATGAATTGTATTAACTGAGGATGTAAGATATGTGAGAATGTAGTTTTAAGGGTTGGGTTTGAAAGGACATGAGTTAGTGTTAAAGCGAATAAGGGTAGTATTCTGGAATACAACATCAACGAAGATATGTCGAATCAGTTGACGAATCGACCTGGGTCTCAGTTAGGGCAAGGATATCGGGTTTCGTTGTTTGCAAATATTGGTGGACGGCGTTTACATTAGTATTGGTGAAACCGATGCCCCTGATGTTACAAAATGCCGTCACCAGTCAAGCGTGGGCCGAGCCTCGAGAGCTAGCCCGGTTATGCGATGACGAACCTCTCAAAGTTCCATTATTTATCATGATATCTGCATGATGTTCCCCCTGACATAGTCCCCCCCGGAGATCCGAATGGGAGACTAGTTTACTTCCGGAATTCTTTATATCAGAAGGTACCATCATGACTTATCTCCGTGTCAGTCCGGGCCATCAGCCACACATCCGAAACACCGTCGAAGATTTCTCTCGGCGATATCGCGGAATGTACAGCGTGACGGGGTGGTATCTCACCTTGGGACCGACTACAACCTTTTGTCGAACCGGTCCATCAGCCAAGCTCCGAAAGATGGCCAGGGATTTCTCCCGACCATTTCACGGAGCCTAAAGCTTGATGGGGTGGTATTTCACCGGGCGCACAGAGTTTTGGGACCCCGGCTACCACTCGGCCTTTAGTCGCCTCTTACGACAAGCTGGCCTAGCTGTGAGTATATTCTAACGCCCTACTCACAGAGCCTTAAACTTAGTTCGTATTACGTGAACTATTTCGAATTAAAGGCAAATTATTTAGTTAACGGTAACCGCGCCTCGACAACCTTCCGCAGTCAGCGCCCATTCGCGAAATTTTCCCGTCGGCGGTGGATGTTAACTCACTCCGCTCGCGTTTTGCGTTTAACGTGGAGGCCCGACTTGCCGCCACGGAATCTGTATCGAGATTGCCACTTCCACCAAAGCGACAGAATTACCAAAAACTCTTTCATCGCCTCGATGACCATATATGGTAATTTTCCCTTTTGGATTTTGTCCTACAAAGAGAAGGGTTGAAACACACACTCGGATGGGGTTGCTTCGCACACTCACACCAGCAAACGGACCATGGATATAGAAATTCCATAAAAGGATATGCTACACATCGAGTTTCTAGCTGGGCAAAGATCATGAAGGAGATGTTTGGGTGTTGCATTGATCAGCGACGGCGCACGATCGACCGATATATCCATGAAAGTGCCTTGCCATGCATGTGTGTGGAAAAATGTTTCCCTCATATGTGCATGGACAAGATCAAGCGTTTATATCGTTACATAATATCGTAGCCGAATTGTGATTCAGGGCATGCCCACTGGTGCCAATGAATTTGCTTGTCGATCGGTTTACCGACCGATGTGTGCATTAAGGAAAGAAAGGAAAATAATAAATATTTCCCGTCCTATGTGGCAGACACGTTAGGAGATATTTCTTTGGTACGGTTTGGGCAATGTTGGTTGCTCTTTATGCAACTGAATTACCTTTAAGGAACATGGTGCGTTTCGTGCGACTATGCCCTTGTGGTGAATGTCCGTTGTTGCTGATGAAATTTTATGTCAGCTAGAATTAATGCTTCAAGGTATTTCTGATATTATAGGTACGACTATGGAAGGTAAGTACACGCTTTTTATGTGTTTTAGGGAACTATTTCTTTATCATGGCCGTGAGGTAAGTAATGGCGTTCAATGGAACTGCCACAATACTTGTGACTTTTATTCATTTTGCATGCCCTATATAGGGGTTTTTACCTAGGTAATGGGAAGATGACTGGTGGCGTTCAAGGGAACCGACACAAGTGCATCAACGTCGCACCAGCTAAGATGTAGCCAGATCGACTCTCTGAATTGCGATCTGGATAAGTTGCTGCAGTGGGGAAAGCCCAATCTCGTCGATTTCAATGCAACGAGGGCACAATAACAACATTTACACAGAAAAGTGGATCAGCAGTTCCACAACTGATGATGAATGGCCAAGCGCTCGAATCTGGGGAAAGGTTGAAATTGCTCGGCGTCACAGTCTGCTGGATTGTATCGTGGCATAAAGACGTATCGAGCATCGCCAGCTCCGTCTCTGGAGAACTGAGTTCTCTTTTTAGAGCTATGAATTATTTTACTCCAGCCTAACTTTTTCTCCTGTACAAATACCAAATTAGAAGTTAAAATAAAAAAAACACTTGTTTCTTTATTTTTCATCCCGTGATCTTCCGCGGGACGTTTTTGTTTATAGTCTACATAGGGGATCTATCTTACCTTCAAGGAATCTAACACATATTTTTATTTTCACTCAAAGTCTAACATTTCGATAGATAACAGAATGTACCTCAGGCAGTTACAAGAAAAAAGGATCGATATACAAAATGTCTACCTGTGTATATTTTAATAGGGGTGGGAGCGAACATACAGGGCAAAGTCTCTGCTTTCAACCCGGCGAAGGCCAGGACGATCCTTGTCCTTGTTCAATCCAAGTTGACAAGCAGCCTTCACGTGACACCCCTGGATAGCTACTTTGGCACCCGCCAAGTGGTGAACCAATGGATGCAGCGACATCCTGAGAAAGGTTGGCGCAAGGCTGATAACCTTGCCCAGAAAAACAAATTATTATGGACAATTTAACAAGTTTCGGATAAGGACCGGACACCGGTGGGGAGACATTGTTGTCGTGTGAATCATACTTCATGAGTGCTGGGGTGTTATCGCTATCCTGTGTCTGTTGATTATGGTGTAGTTGTACAGATTAGGGTGTTTGGGATGTTATCACTAGGTGATACATCCTCTGGCTGATATGTGGTGTTGAAGTGCATGGAACTTGGTGCCTTAACTCCGGCGAAATCACTTAATGTGAACGGAACGTGTTGTTGAATTTCCCCAATGCTTTGTGCTGGTGAATATCGTATGGTTGAAGAATGGGTCAATGAATGCCTGCACCACTTACATTCTTCGTTCGGTCATCATCGTTGACGTTGCCGTTAGAAATTCTCGTAACGTTGTTCCTTGCCCTAATGTGAATTGAGTGAATGAATGAAGTGAGGGGCAGAACCCTTAGTTTATTTCGGGAAGTGAGGAGTCGACCGAAGAGTGAATCGTCTTGAAGAGTTTAGTGTTGTCCGCGTATAGAGAGATGGAGGAGTGCTTGATGCTGGAGTCTATATCATTAATAATAAGAATGAATAGGAGGGGCCCAAGACAACTGCCCTGGGGAACCCTTGACGTGGGAAGAAAAGGATTGGAGAGGGTGGATCTAAATCTGACACGGTAGGTTCGATCTTTAAGATAGGAAGAAATCCACTTAATTAATAGGGCTTCGAAGCCAAGGGAGGATAGTCTAAATAGGATGAGTTTGTGGGAGATTTTGTCGAAGGCCTTGCTGAAATCGGTTGTGATTACATCGACTTCGTTGCCATTCTCTAAGGCGGAGAGTGCGGGATGAGAATTACACTGGATTGGTGGTGGTCGACCTGTCCGTAAGGAAACCATGCTGGTTAGGTGAGATGATGGATTTGTAGCGGAAACATAAGGCGTTGTAAAGAATGCCTTCGAACAGTTTTGGAATATGTGATAGTTTGGCGATGGGACGGTAGTTACTAATATACTTTTTAGGTCCCTTCTTATATATGGGCGTGACAAAAGCGGATTTCCAAATATTTGGGAAAACACCTTGTGTAAGGGATAGATTGAAGATCTTTGATAGCGCAAGAGATAGCGAAGAGAAACATTTTTTAAAAGGGCAGCCGGAAGTCGGTCAGATCCAGGGCTGAACTCGTCTTTAAGCAACTTTAATTTTTCTTCAATTTGGTGATGCTGAATAATTTGAGAGATGAAGGGCCAATGGGGAGTTCGGGTAGGTCTTTGAAGTAAGACGGGTTAGGTCGGCAGTAGGTTGTGGGTCGGTTGAAGTAATTGTGTCATAGAAAAGGGAGTTGGAACAGGGGTCAGATTTACGTTTGTAGTTAATAAAGTGGTAAAACGATTTGGGGCAATTGATCAGGTTGTTTTGTGTTTTTGTGAGATAATTATAGTAGAGGGAGTTGGAAAGCTCGAGGGATTTATAAAAGGAACCGAGAAAGTTGGGGTAGCCCAGGGAAGAGCGTGTTCTTAGGAAAATGTTCCACAAATTACTCTTCTTGTTTCGAAGAGTGGGGTGTTTGCAGTTGTACCATGGAGGCGATGAAACCGATGCCCTATGTCGATAATAAGGGACATATAGGGAAATGGCATTGTAAATTTGCTTATAGAGAGTGGCATTAGCTTCTTCTAGCTCTAGGTGATCAAAGTGAAATGCTATTCTTCTAAGATGCTCATTTTATAGGCGAAAGTTAGCTTTGAGGAAGTTGCAGGAAAAGTCGACGTGGGGTGGTGAGGTTTGCGATAAGCTGTCACGATAAAGGGATACGAGAAGCGTGGAAATTGTTGACGGTTGAGAGGGCGCGAGGAGTAGAGGCAACTGAGGAATTATAGGGGTCCGTTGTAAGCACGAGATCAAGTTGCCTCTTCATATGATTAGGCACATTACTTATTTGACGGAGGCTGGAGTCGGTGAGACCGTCTACAAAGAGACATTCCTTGGTACTAGTGGGGTTTGAGGTGAAAAAGGATTGATCGTTTGACAGCGTCCATAGGAGATGGGGAAGGTTGAAATCGCCAATAACAACGATATCGTCAAGGGAAGTACTTAACTCGGTTAGGTGATCAACCGCTGCTATTGCCAATTCGTATGACACGATAGGTCGCGAAAGAGGTATATAGAAACATATGTTGTATAACGACTTTGGCCGTTGGTAAATTTTTATTGCGACATAGTCTAGATTGGGAGAAGAAGAGATGGCAATAAGGTATAAGGCGACCTTATTTGGCATAGCAAGCAGCACGCCACGGCAAGCTGAATCCGGACATATACCGTTGCCATCACGAAAAACGTTAAAGGTGGATGGGAATAGTTCTTGACTGTGAATAGTGGAGATAAGGTTGGTTTCGGTTAGTGCGTATATATCGAAAAGAAGGGTATGAGCATTATTTTTTTTTTACACAAACATTTTGTAGAATCGATTGCGTTTTAGAGCGTAGATCTCTGACACTTTGATAGTAAATGGTTCCGCGGAGACTATTGTGAGTCTCAAAATGGGGATTCAAAATCTTGTTTAGGTTGATTAGGGCCAAAAAGAGGTAATTTTCTTATGAATATATAGACGAAAGGCCAAGGGATCTTTCGACACTATTTGTGTGAGCATACTGAAATTTTTGTGGAATTTCATAAACACGTTGCAAAAGCTAAGAAAGTCGGTAGGTAGGGATTCCTGCTGAATGGAAACCGCGACGCTGGTGTTTGTTTTACCTTCGGAGCAAACTGTGTGACCTCGTTACGGGTAGTTGCCCTCCAAATGATTTGTCCTCTTATTATACATATGCTGCATCGCGATTTCTTCTGTGACCTTGTACAGTTGATGGAACTGTGCCCAGTTTCGGAGCAATTTTAACATACGACTTTGGAAGATGGGGCCTTGGTTGCGGTGGTTGGTCATGGTTGGGTTTCTTGGCGGTGATGATGGCTCGATCCTCGGGGTCGTTTATTGCAGTTTATGGGCTGATGATCGTGTTGGGTGATTGGCAAAATGACGCTCGATGGTATTGCGAAGATCATTTAATTCTGTGAGGTGGTTAGCTGCTAGTGTTGTTTGAAGTTCGTTGTGGTTCATTCCGTTGCGAATATATTTAATTATTGCGGGGTTGCTTAATCGGTATTTTTGTCCAAGCGCTCGCATGTGGTAAAAATAGTCGATTACGTTCTCACATTGCTTTCGAGTGTGCGACGATATGTTAAGGTGAATATCCGCTTCATTTTTGTCCTTACCAAAGTCTTCTATAAATCGATGCGAAAACTCTTGCCATCATTGTATCTCGCCTAACAATGAGTCTGACCACTTCTTCGCAGTGGCGCGCATTTTTGTTTGTGCAACGTAGAGAACACTCCTTTCTCCCCTTGAGTATAGACTCATGAGGTTGTTGATTCTTTCAATATATAGCTCCGTTAAAGGTGAGAGTTCTTCGATGGATTGTATTCGGGGATGAGATTCTGTTTTGTTTTTCGTTGTGGGCGCTCCCGTGGACATTGGCGTTGGTAGCGAAGTTGGTGCTTGTTCCGTTGCATTTGTTGAACCTTGGAAGCGTTTAACCCTGCGTTTAATTGGTTGTTTCTCTCTTTTGAAAAACGGTCCAACAGCTGCGGTTCGCAAATAATCAGGAGGAAAGGAAAAAAAAAAAAGAAACCGTTTGCAACTACACTGATTGTTTATTTTCCCAAGACTAACTAAAAAGAAATGAACGATAAAAGTTAGGGAGAAGGGGTGGCGTCCTCTTTTCGTCGCTTATCATTCCGTTATTCGTCCTATTTCGTCCCTCTTTTTGAATTTGACACTTCTGTTAGGCCACGTTCCGTTGTGTCCCATGGGTAGCGTTCTGCTGACAGTAGCAACAAGGATGCCCACCACCAGTCATCCAAACTGAAGAGGTTGCCGGCACGCAGCCTCTTTCCAAACTGTTACACTTACCCAAGATTCACGAATGCATTCTATACGAATCTCTTAGATTTCATTGCAAATCTTTTATTTCACCAAGGCAACGTGGTTCTCTCAATGGTCGATCAACTACAACCAATCTTGTTGGGTTCACTTTCTTGTCCGAGGGATAGGACGGGAAAACCCCTTAATCCCCCCCCCCCCACGCCTGCATTAACCGCCTCAAATTAATCAACCTCAGAGTACTTGAAAAGCGCAGACCCTGGCTGACGAAGTGTTCAATCATCGGATCAACTCCGGATCAGTCGACTGCGGCTACCTCCTTAACTTAATTCTCCTCAACACAACCCCTCGAAATACACGTAATTCTCCCCCTCACCTTACCTCTTATGGTTTCAATGAACCCCTTTCGCGGATGCTGGGAAATATCAACTCCAACTCCACCTTGTTCGGCCTTGACCTCTGTACCAAAACTCTCAAACATCGGTCCCTAAACCATTCTCACCACTAATCTTAAGCGGCGCTGTTTACACTTTCCTCTCTAACCTGCCCTAACCCCCCGCCCCTACTCTCGCCTTTATAATATGTCCTGTTTACCTTAGGTTAAGCTTAGTTAAGTTAGTTCTTACGTTCCTTAGTTTGTATAGTTATATCTACTTTAGTTTATAAGTACTTGTATTGCTTGGATTAAGCCAATAAATGGGTTGGTAGCCCCACTAAACACTAAACACTTCCGGATTGTGTTTCCAACCCCTTCATGACATCTTTGGGGTCCTCGGCAGCGAATAAGAGACTTCTCGGGGCCTCTCTAGCTCTTCCCCGGAGTGCTCTGCGTAAACGCCCCAAGTTCTGAGCGTCAGTGAAATCAGAAGCTGTGTCATCATACCTTCTTCGGAATGCCAACCATTCTTCGCTGGCACCGTTGAAGTGCGGCAGTTCGATTGAGATGGGTTATTTCGGTCTTTAAGAAAGCCTTCTGATTGCTTCGGATAGCTCCTGAATATTACTCTTTCTTGTCTAATCGTGATCCATCATCGCCTTCTCTTCGTCGAGCGGTATCGGTTGGTTGAGCCATGATTGGCTGTGTTGAGGCTCTTATTCGTCGGCCTCGTCCTCGGCTTCTGAGTTCGCTTCCGAACTTGTTTCCAATAGTGCAAGTTCCGCTCGAGCCAGCTTTGTCTTTGCTTCGCGACATTGTGTGGGTTTCAAGTAGGGTGTCTGGCACGAGACGGGTTCACTTGGTCCCCCAAGATTGTTCACAAAGGGAGAGTAAAAGAAGAAAACGCTAGAGCTCTTTGGCGAATTAACGTTCGTTTATTTTTCTCTATTTGACTATGGGT
Organism: Microdon myrmicae; assembly: GCA_963931805.1. Taxonomy (NCBI): domain Eukaryota; kingdom Metazoa; phylum Arthropoda; class Insecta; order Diptera; family Syrphidae; genus Microdon; species Microdon myrmicae. The sequence continues at coordinate 61,920,993 of OZ007501.1, forward strand.
TGGGACTCGCGCGGCGGGGCTCGACCTTACTTTCCACACGGGGAGCGTGCGTGCCCCCGTGTGGTCGCGGCGGTTATCAAGGGGAACCTCGATGTGCGTGTGTTGGGAGTTGAATGATGACTGACTTATGAATGGAAAGAATCCATTCATAGCGTCGTGGCGGTTGGGTCATGCAGAATTGCTATGCTTGGATTCGTTGGTTGTGTGTACCAGGAAATTGGCTTTGGGAACGCGAGCAATGGGCATGCATTTTCGGGGGAAGTTGGAATTGCTTGGGTGCAAGCAAGGAATATCGTTTAGATAAGATATTAACCGAAGTAATTTCGGGGAAACGTATGCGGCTCGGTATAGTTGGTTGTGATGGTTAATGTTCCGTTATGGATTTGAATATGCGTTTCATTACACCGTATGAATTTCGAGGAATTTAAGATTGCTTGGTCGCGAGGAAAGGATATAACTTAAGTAGAGAGTTGACCGAAGCAATTTTGGGAAAATATATGTGGGGTGATGTAATTGACGGAGATGATTGGTATTCCGTTGTTGGTTGGAATATGCATTTTATGACAGCTTATGAATTTCCGGGGAAATTGAGATTGCTTGGTCGCAAGGACGGAATATGAATTCAGTAAAGAATTGACCGAAGCAATTTTGGGAAAATGAATGCGGGGGTGATTTAGAATATATTCTGTTGAATTGTATTCTGTTGCGGGTTTGGGAGTATATTTATTGCAAGGTTAGGAATGTATGCTATTGCGGATTTTGCATGGGGAGTTGGGTTGAGGTGACGCGCTGTTAGCGGTCAAGGTTGGTTAGAATTGTGGGTAGTGTTGTACTCCGGGCCGTGCTTTCCCAAAACGGTGGGAGAAGAGCCCGGAGTCTCGATGAAAAAGTGGAAAAGAAAAGGTTGAAGACTTCAGGGGACTGTATTCTTTAATTTTGTGAAAATGTAAGGGTGGTTCGACAATTGGCCAGAGCTTCGGGCTTCGAAGAGAGGCTGATCCCGAAATTGAAAAGCACTGCCCTTTTATAGTTTTTGCAGTTGACTTTTGTCAACTTTTTTATTGTCGAAATTCTCAGAAGCACACATAATGACTTTGTGCGTTTCAATTTGGGTTGTGTTCTGGGAATTTGTTAGAGGCTTTAGTTGGATGGGTTCTAGGAAAGGAAATCATGAAATGCGTTTTGAATTTAGCATTTCATGATGTCAAGGTTTTTAGGAATTGAGTCAATGTATGATGAATTAACTTTTGGTTAAATTTGTTATACATGTGACTCAATATGGAATTTGAATATGAAGCAATGGAAAATTTGGGATTTGGGTTTATTATGTGGAATTGAATCAATGTGCGACAAATTGACTTTTGGTTTAATCTATCGCTCATTGATTCAATATGAAATTGGGATTGGCGTTATGGGATTGTTCGATGATATTGGGGATTTAGATAGGGGTAGCGATTTAGGATCGCTACAGTTGGTTCTTCGTGTGATATAGAGAACCCCCACATCATTTTTGGGAATATTCTTGTAGATGGTGGTGATGATGGAGGTTTTCCAAATGGGGAGGAATACGCCTTGATAGAGTGAGAACATCAATGAGAGAGGAGCAGAGAGTGTGGATGTGCATTTTTTGAGGAGAATTTCAGGGATACCATCAGGGCCCCGTGTAAACTCGTCTTTGAGTTGCAGTAGCTTAGATTCAATTAGGGGCGGATTAAAGGAGTTGTGGTGAAGTTAGGTAGGTTGTTGAAGTTTGACGGATCGAGAAGCCTTGGCCCTAGCGGAATTAAAGAAACTCAAGTGTCTACCCCTAGTTGCGGAACACCCAAGTGAAATGTGTATGTACTCCAGCCATGTGAGAAACTCAGTCGCCACCATTAAAGCAGTGGGAAAGGTGCAGACCTAAGCTCATCGGAGACCATGGAAGGCATTTCTTCTACATTTTGGGTACCGGCGGGTTTCTTTTCATTTTAGGTATCTTTAACCATCTGGGGCTGGCAATTTTAAGTACAGACCGCTACAGCGTTAATGTGTTTTTGCGGACCCGCTGAGAGCCAGCTGTCCGTTTCTAAGGTTAAAGCACATTTGATTTCGTGATAGTTTCCAAGAATTCTTCAGTGAGATTCATGAAAATGGGGTTTAACATACCAAAAATAACCGTTCATCACGTTTTAACTATATAAAGAAATTGAATTTAAAGCTAGTTCTACATCAACTGGGTGATGACCAACAATTTCACCGAACTGAACATTGCAAATGCATCGTTAACACTAGATTTATCGCCCCAGTCAAAATTACTGGTTTTGTAATTTTATTTTAAAACCCCCTTAAAATCAGCAGATCGGTTTGTTTTTGTATAGAGAGTGATAAAGAAATATAAAAGGACATCATTAAATAGTTTTCGGCTAAGTAAAACGTCTTAGTTGTTGGGTTGGAATACTAAATATTGCACCGAATTGAAAATTGCAAAGACATCACAAACACGTTCGAAATGACGAAAACTTCTTAAATATCATTGCAACCGATGACGAAACATGATGTTTTCAATATGAACCGGAATCAAAAAGCCAGAGTGCTGACGGCATCCGCAATCTTCAAATATGTTCCAATCAACGACATATAAAACTTATTTTTTGAATAGCAAATCAATGTATTTTAGTTTAGGGAGATTAATTCAAATAACGAAATGATTTTTGTAAACATTAATTAACTAGGTGTGTATTATTTTTAATTCATTTCGGTTTATTTTAGGACAGGGGATGTATAATTTCATAATTAAAATGATCAGGTCCTCCCATGCAAGAGTAACAAATATAGATAATCTGACATTTAGTGTCCCAACGAGACATACTTGAGGCGAAGTGTTTAGAATGAGTTCATTCCGTTGTTTAATATTAAGAGCCAAGACAATTGGGAGTTCTTAGGATAAAATAATACTCAGGCACAATAACACCATTCCCTGGATCGACAATGTTTCAGTACGCGACAATGAACGAGCTAAATTCATCAGAAATTGTATTTAAGTTAATCAGGTTTATTAAATTGAATTTTCCCTTCTCCTGATTATAATCGTAAATTCTGCTTCTCTAAAGCAAAGTAAAATGCCAGTATCGTTCGTTGAAGGCAGTAATATAACCTAACATAAAAAAGTTTAATTGTGTATAATTTAGAGTGCTCTCGTAATGTCAATTACCTCTTCAGACTAAAGATGAAGGAATCCACAGAAAAAGAACAAGCAAAGAAACAAAAACGAATTATTGTGAACGTAGATTTATGTGTTAAATACAATTATATATATTTTGATTAAATTAAAAGTGAAAACCCAGACTTTTGGACTTGGTCTTGATATTTTATGTACAACATTTACCATGACTATGGCATTGATCATTAATTGTTCTTGCAAATTTTGTATTTTTAGTATACGACGCTACGAGTTACTATGGCGGTGGGACCTTTGGTGGAAATAACTTCCGCATTTACAATCCACAACTCTGTCGAAATTTACAAATGGAGTTCAAAGACATGCTGGGTATGCATTGGAATCTGCGATTTAACATCAGCGTTGTGCCGTTCCCTGTAAACATCGTCACAACTAGCTACGGATTCGAGATGACAAATTCACATTTTTTCCAAGTACTTTTGTTATTTCTTGATCTTAAATAGTCACCTCTGTAATTGTCCTTTTCAGAACGAGAAAGTACAACAAATGATATGCCTCCCAGCGTCTTGCAAAGATTCTGACTTATTACAGATTCTTGACGTGTTTATGTATCAAAGCAATCACATTGTCAAAAATATATCCTTCTTACACCATCGTGTAGTAACGGAGGATTTTGACATCCTCCAGGAACCTGGCACATATACCATGATGTAAGAATGATCCTATAGAAGAGTCTGAACCACAAATCCTCCGAATTCATAATTGTTCTAGTGCTTTGATGGCAACCTCTGTTTTCGTGTTTGCCCTGTCGTACTTTTTCAACTTCTGCACCATAACGGATCCGCCTGAAGAATTGTTTTCGAAACCACAAAAGCGAGAGAACAATCTTAGTCTCATCGAGGAGTATGAGAAACTTCGCAAGAGTGTTAATCTGAATATTAATCGGGTTTCGGATCAAATACCAGTACCAAGCGGAAAAACAGTTTCCAAACCCAGTTTACAAGGACCTGTTGTGTCAATCAACTGTACAAACGGTTAGTCGCCTTCTATGTAAATCTAAGTTTGGGGGCGAATCCAGTGCGTTAATTGGGGAAGGAATTCTGAGGAGTACTTTATGAATGAAAACCCCCTCTGTACTATTTTCAGGAAAAAAATCTGAGAAGTTGAAATTATTGAAGGACCTCACCACAGCTGTATCTCTGCCAAACATCTTATTTGAGCTTTTTAAACGAGAACATGACGCTCAGACTGTGATGAGTGGCATTTTGGCTGTGTTCACGGTTCTCTTGATTTACGCCAATACATGTGCCCAAATGGATTTCATATCAAACAATCGGGAGAGTCTTTTTGATGAAGCTAGTCCACGACGGTTCATACGTAAACAGGCAACGTATCTGTTTGATGTGTATTTCTTCATCAGGTATGACTTACACTTTTAAAAAATATTGTGCAAGGAAAAAATGCTCTAACGATTTCATACACAGTGGATCGACACTTGCGTATGGCTTTTTTAGGGTCATTTCAGATGGAATGTCGGGCTTATTTGACCAATTGGCGCACCTTTTGACAGTTCTTGCTAGCAAAATATGCAGGTAGGTCTAACGTGGGTTTATTAAGTTACGGTGCTGCTCGAAGGTAAAGAGATTTGTTTGATAGTAGGCATTTTAAGTGCCCAATTATAAAATCAATAATGCTCGTAAGTCATCTAGGTTAAATTATATATAAACGATCGTTCAAAATGGACATAACAATTTTGGGTTTTAATACGACCGCAATTTTTAAAGTTCTTTCAGGATCTGCCAATGTCAAAAAGTCAGTCAAGGTTTACATTTCCATCCCAACTCTACCAGCCCGTATTCCTTATTTCGATCGTAATAATTGTCTCATCCGATAGGCTGTGCGTTTTTTATTGTTTAAATTTGAGTCAAGAAATTCACTATTGGACGATCCTGCGGCAGTGAGACGTCATCGGTCGAAGTATCAAAAATACCGTAGCCGTAAGTACTTCAGTTCAAAATAAGCGAAATCAGTCGATTCTACGCCGTTCACTGGAATCAGGAATCTCCCAAGGCATATTGTGCCGAATTTTGCGCAGAGATTTTGACCTACACGCTTTCAAGATGAAATCAACTCAAGAACAGAAGTCTCTTGATCATTTGAAGCGTCGAAACTTCTCCGACTTGGCCCTACGAAAATGTGAAAAAAAATTTGTTATGGCCCTATAGCTTTTGCGATGATAGTGAAGAAAGTGTGATTCGAACCGATGCTATGGCGGTTAGATTCACTAAAAGATTGGACCAATGTTCAACACATCATTCTGTGGTAGATAGGGTCCCAAGGCCCAGACGCCGGGTGAAATTCCACAACATTAACCTATAGGCTTTGTGAAATGGTGAGGAGAAATCCTTGAGCATCTTTCGGAGTCGACCTGATGGACCCGGTCGAGAAAAAAATAGCATATCAGGGCGCTGACTCTGCCCTATAGGTTCGCTTTTCCTGAAAGAAGTAAAATAACAAAAATAAAAATATCGGGCCACTGCTACGTGCACGATTTCGATAATTATTCTCAAGTATACTCAACTGATGTGGAATTGCTATATCGTTGCTTGGTATATGGCTGATGCTTTTGCTGATTCGATTTTGTTCTTCACTATTTGCTTGTATACTGTGTGTGCATCCGTTAGAAACGCCACGGCCCTACCAAAAAATCAGATGAGTCAGAAAAATTGTATTTTATTTTTCACCCTGAGTTCAGTTTAGTCTATTTAATATCGTGTATCTAGGTATCAACGTGGAAAAAAAAGTTTACTATGTGGGGCGGTACGAGAAAATTTTCTATCCCCATCCAAAGTTTCTTTTCCTTACTTCTCTATTGTCTCCTTCAAACATCAATACTACTACTACACTTATTTGTGGACTTATGGTGTAAAATCTAATTTTTATTGAAGTAAAACCCACAAAGAATTATCTTATATTATTTAGAAATTATTTATACGATAGCTACAATAATGTGGGCCATACTCCACGTATCTTACTCCTCACGGCTATATCATAACACATACATCGAAAAGTCAACATTGCCTGGGGATCTATATTACAATTAGCTAAAAGCGATAGCAAAGGCTAATAACCTTGCCCTGAAAAACAAATTATTATGGAAAGTTTAACAAGTCTCGGGACTTGCTAAATAAGGCCAAGACCGGATCCCGGTTGTAGTGCCGATGATGATGATGATGATGATGATATATGTATATATATATGTTTTTTTTTTTTTTTTTGGTTTCGGTAGGAAGGCATTATAGCCAGAAGTGGCTACCTACATATACAATATCATTGTCAACAAGCACAGTTAGAAACGCATCAAAAGAACGCAAACACAGTGATCCTCGTTTGATTTCCATGTCACTTGTGCTTTTTTTCGGAATTCGGCCGGCTGAAGTGGGTTTCAATTGTTATAGAAGCGAAAACAATGAAGAACTATTATCGGCGAGGGGCATTTACACTTGATCTTTTCACCGTCATCATCGGCACTACAACCGGGATCCGGTCTTGGCCTTATTTAGCAAGTTTCTCCACCGGTCCCGATTTCGAGCCGATGTCATGCAGCTCGGGGCTTCCAGGCTCGGAATCGTCCTCCCCCACGGGGCCAATCATTCTGATTAAGACCTTTCTCTTGAACGCGGCTAAGAGTTCGGAGTGCCTTTCATTAAGCACCCAGGTCTCGGATCCATACATGAGTATTGGTAAGACCATGCTCTTGTACAGTAGTAGTTTGGATGTTCTGGATAAATTCCGGGATTTAAATAGCCTTGATAGACCATAGTAGGCTTTGTTGGATTTGTTCGCGTATTTATTCTTCCATATTGTTATCGGCTGATACTATTGACCCAAGGTAGTTAAAGGATTCCACTACTTCAAATTCGTGCTTCACTATCCTGATAGATTGACCAATGTTAGGTCTTCTTTTCGCAGAAGTTACCACCTTGTACTTAGTTTTCCCTTCATTAATGTGCAGTCCCAGTTTTTGTGCCCCCTGCTCGATCTGAGTGAAGGAGTTCTGTACAGCCGATACGGTTCTACCGATGATGTCGATGTCAGCTGCGTAGGCAAGTATCTAGCTGGACATGGTGACAATAGTCCCTCTAGTTGTAACACCAGAGTCACGGATTGCTTTCTCCAACGTCAGGTTGAAGAGGAGGCAGGCCACACCGTCCCTTGTCGAAGTCCAACAAAGATATTTATTGGTTTGGACAGCAATCCCCCTATTTTTACTTGACTAGGTATGTTGGTCATGGTCAACCTAAAAAGTCGTATCAATTTATTTGGAATGCCGAACACTCTCATGACATTATATGACCACATGGAAAACCAACCCACAATTTCATACCTTATTTCAACCGCTTTCGGCGCCTCATTCCTACCCTTATTCCCCTTATAAGCTATTCCACCTGTAAATCAAGTTAAACGGACGCATAGCTAAACTCATTATTCTATGCAGATAATGTATAATTGAATTTAGCTATCTTTTCGCCATACGGCAACTACATTTCGCTAACTCAATAGATTTCCACCGGAAATCGCATCATGTCGGTTAGCAACGGCATAGTCTGATCAAACGGCGCGGTTGCTTAATCATGCAATCGCTAGAGAAATTATCAAAGCATTTAATTTAGTTTCCACGATTAGATTTCCCTAGCCAACTCGGCGTCCTGTTCACTTTCTCCAGACACTCCATTCGCTGGGGATCAAGGTGAATAGCACCAGCTTAATTTTCCTCTCCTTCACAGTTCCGTCTCCCTACAGGTCAATGCACGCTGAGATCACCACATTCACCGAATTGGGTCAGTGGGCTAGTCTCAGAGCTGCATTGATTCATAGTGCTTTGTGTTTCTGTTCTCTCATTCTCCCATGTTCGTCGACTATCGAATTAACCGATGTATTCACCACACATCGACGGGCGTGGCAATGAGAGAGCAGAAGTGTGATCTCTATTGGTTGTCCTGTGTGCAAAAATTAAATTACCCATCTTCATCCCTTTTTCAGTCAGTCGTTATCCAACTACCGCAGCGTGTGCACGCTATTGCACACGCTCGAGCCACAAGTTTTGGAGAAATTCTGATTAACAATTAAAACATTATTTACGAATGGAGACGTACCGTGAAATCAAGAGTGAGTTAATACTTAATAATCAAGAACTTCGAAAAGCTAAATCGAAACGCGAAATTTGCTATTTAAATTCGTTGCTTACAGAACAACGAGAAAATATTCTCGGCTGAAGAATCGTATTGTTGCTGAAGTACAAAAAAGTTACAAGTGTATAATTAGAGATGTATTTCAAGAAGAGTTTACAGGAGACAATTCTCCACCCCAAACTGATGGGTCTGTGGCATAAAGTTAAAACAAATAAAAGAAATACTAAAACAATTAAACTACACAACAGTGAATTTTATTTCTTATCTTTCCTTTCGGTGCTCCCTTTTGGTGCTTCCTTTTGGTGACAATTTTTCGTCGGAACAACTCGATGGGGATTCGAGTGAACCGCGTACCAAACGTTGTCACATCAACCCGTACTCCACAGTTCTACCCTGGCTATACTGCCGTAGGGGGCGTTTAAATCTATGAATAGATGATATAATGGAATCTTAAATTCCTGACATTTTTCCATCGCCTGCCTAAGGGTGAATGTCTGATTAATCGCTGATTTGCCTGGGATGAAGCCACACTGATATTGACCAATGATGGCTTTAGCGTATGGGGCTATCCGATCTTGTAGGAAAGAGGAGAGCACCTTATAGGCGGTACTCAGCAATGTTATACCCCTATAGTTGCTGCACACTGTGATATCTCCTTCTTATGTATGGGGCAAATTATTCCACGACGCCAATCTTCCGGCATATCCTCTTGCTTCCATACGTGCACGACGATCTCATGAACTGTGTAATGTAACGCTGTCCCTCCTTGTTTGATTAGCTCAGCTGGAATGCTATCAGCTCCGGGGGCTTTATTTGGTGGCGGCAGCATTTGGTCTTGATCTTGGTGGAGCCTCCAATTCTTCTGTGAGCTGAACATTTAGCAATTCGTTGAAGTGCACTTCCCATCGCTCCAGAATGCCTTCAGGATCGGTGAACAGATTACTCTCTTTATCCTTGCAGTAAGTGCAGCGTGGTGTGTACCGCGTCATACTGTGGATTATTTGGTAGAACTTCCGCGCCTGGTGCGGATCTCGCTCTCTACTTTTCTCTATTTCACAGACAAGGTTTTTTTCCCGGTCACTTTCTTTTTGTCTGTGAAGTCTCTTTCCAGATCTTCTGAACTCTTTGTATTTCTCTTCGCGTACCCGCGTCCTATGAGACTGCTGCATTGCCCGATATGCAGCATTTTTACGTTCAGTCGCTAGTTTGCACTCATCATCAAACCAGTCGCTCCGAGCTCTACGACCACTGCCTAAGATGGAGTTGGCAGTACTAATGACAGTATTCTTAAGGCGTTTCCATTTCTCTTTTACGCGCGGCACCTTGGCTCCAGGACTTACTCTCCCTCCATCAAACTCGATTTCTCAGGATGTCCCTGCATGGATTGGTTCACTACTCGGTGGGTGCCAAAGTAGCTATCAAGGGGTGTCACGTGGATACTGAATGCCAAGTTAGATTGAACACGGAGAAGGATCGTCCTGGCTTTTGCCGGGTTGAAAGCAATCAGTGACTCTACATTGCATCTTCGTCGCCCTACCCCCACTTTATCTTTTCACTCAAGATAATACGATCTATCGTTACATTGTTCGCAAAATTGCTAAATCCCTAGTGGTTCTTATGGTCTGGCCCAAGCGGCGACAGTAAAGGTTTTGTTTTTTGGCTTCGGTAGCATTTTTTATTTTGGCAAGTGCTTTCCTCTCGGCCATGATATTCATTGTACCTTCGGATACCCTCCGGAAGGCGCAGCATACTCTTAATGATGCCGGACTATGTGTTGAGTTCACTCCCGTCATGTACGACATATAGTGTGCGGCTCCTGCCGATATGTGAGCTGCATACATCATGGTAGAGGTGTTGACGCTAGTTCTCAACTTCTTTATGTGGAGCCGGGGCCCAGCCACACTGGGTAGAAGGTTCGCTCAAATATTGCATGTTCTAACCGTTTTCCGTAGATATTCCACGATGGTCGACACCAAGATATTTTATAGATGAACTTGATCCGATAGTGTGTTCCTTTATTTCCAAATCAAGGCATCCATCTTTCTTGTGCCTGCTTATTAAAACTGCTACCATCTTATGTGTGACTAGTTTCAGTCTGGCCATATCTAGCCAGCATTTACTGCTCTGGGTTGTATGGGAATAAATATTCTCCAGGTCACTAGGGTCATCCGGACACTATCGCCAAATCATCTGATTCTTACTCCTTCTGGTACATTGACTCTCAGCAGACCATCATACATGATATTCCCTCATCGATGTCATAGAGCAGTGTTCTATTCGGGAAATAGCTTGCTATTATAGAAATGTTCCTCTCCACTCGCATCAAGTAGGGTGAGACTTGCAGATCCCCCAACGCTCCTAGTATCTGTCTCTAACAGCGGACCCACTACAGACAACTTCATATTATGTGGTCCCTCATTGGTGTTATAAAGCAGTGTTCTATCCGGGAGGTAGCTTGCCAATATACGCACCAAGTAGGGTGAGACTTGAAGATCGCCCAACGCTTCTAGTGTCTGATTCCAGTTCGCTGAGCTAAATGCATTTTGAACGCCCAGTGTCACCGCGGTACAATAATTTTTGGTTCCTCTTAGATTCAGTTGTCGCGTTTCGACCGGTGTCGCACAACGGATGGATTTATTTTTCCGTAACCCATACTGCCATTCAGAAACTCGATGTGCCCACAGTGACTTGTTCCAGGCGAGTAGCGTTTACTCGCTCAAGCAGTCTCCCTGTTATGTTCAGTATGCACAACGGGCGATACGAAGACGGCGTTTCTGGTTCTTTGACTCCTTTTGGAGCTGTTTTTTCCATCGTTGGGGAAAGTATCCTGTTTGGAGGTAAGTGGTGAAGAGGTTGCTGAAAACTTCCGGCTTTTAAGTTGAAGCAGTCTTCATAACAGCGCTAGAAACTCCATCCAGTTCAGAGGTCTTGTTGTTTTTAATTATCCTAATAGCCAAGAACACCTCTTCGGTGCTCACTGACGGCATTACTCTCTCAACTATCCACTCTTGGCTCTGTGTTGTGTCAGTTAACTAACAGCAATCGTAACGAGAAAACTCTCAAACAGTATGATTCTACGAGAAAGTATACTGGGAAGGTCTGCATTTTTTTTTTTTTTTTTTGGGGAGGTTAAATTGGTCATTATTTTTCCTCAATAACGATGTCCACTCTATAGCGGTAACATTGACAGACACGATTCTACTTGGCATGGGAACCTTTATACCACACAGAGTAAAGAGTATCAAACCCAAGAGAAATATGTTCGATTCTGGGTATAGAGACGCCATTAAGGCCAAACAGTTGAGCTTCCGGTGGCATAAATCAAACAATACTGAGGGAAACCGGAAAAGATTTAAGAGAGCTAGAAATGACTGCAATGCGCATATTCAACGCGCCAAGTTCTTGCATGACCAGAGAGCCAGACAAAAAATACTACACTCTCCCACAGGTAGTAGAAACTTCTGAGGATTCGTGGAAAATATTATAAACTCGGTCTTGTCATCCATTCCATCGCTTATAGTCGATGGCAGACCAGTCACCAATGCAATAGAGAAGACGAACCTACTTGCTGGACATTTTGCAGCGAACTCGATGCTGCCTGATACCACATCAGTTCCACCGCAACTTGAGCATAAGCAGCGTACCATGAGCCACATTCACCTTCGTACGCGTGTTGTTGGCCGCACACTCAAGGAGCTAAACACAAACAAATCCGCTGGTCCGGATGGACGGACGCCCAATTCTCTTGAAGATATGTTCCTCTTCATTCACTTAACCACTGCGGAAACTCTTCTATTTGTCTTATTCCACTGGTCGTTTCCCAAATAGATGGAAGTCAGCGAACATTCAGCCAATTCCCAACAAGGGTGACAAATCGTGTCTCTCTTCTATTCTTTCGGGAGTAATGGAATCCGTTATCAACCGCCAACTTTCGAAATATCCGGAATAAAATGATCACCTCAAAGACCGCTAATATGGCTTTCGTAACAACAGGTCCAAAGTAGATTTGATGGCGAACCTTGCCAAAAAGTGGAGCCATTCCAAACACTACCTCGGCCAAAGTAAGGTACACGGATTGGATACAGGCTGTCAAGTGGTTCTTGATGGTGTTAAATCGATCGCTCATCAAATTAATGTAGGTGTTCCCCAGGGTTCGGTACTGTCACCCACTCTCTTCCTGATCTTTATAAATGATCTCATGTCAATTACCCAAAACCCAATTCAATCGTTTGCTGATGAAAGCACGTTGAGTTTCTCAGACTCATAGGAACGTTCCCGGCCAAACTCTTCAAACCTCATTACCAACCCGTAGTTTACGGTTAATACATTGAATTCCGGCCTCAACAAGATATATTAATAGGGATTATCTAACCGAGTAGACTTCAATACCTCAAAAACTCAGTACTGCCTCTTGTCGTCAAAAGCGAAACCCAAAGTAAATATACTGTCGATGAAGGGCACTTGCATCGACGAAGCCAAGGAACTGTCAATCCTTGGCACTCGAATTAATTCGACTCTTAACTGGAATGACCACATATTTGAAGCTGCGAAAAGGGCAGCCAAATATATGGGGTTGCTTAAGAGATGCAAAAGATATTTCACTCCATCCAATCTGGCCACTTTTTACAAGGCGTATATTCCTGCCAAAATTATATTTAACTCTTACATTCGATCGCAGTTCCTCAGTTCCGGTTGGCGATTTACGTATTTGTCTAATTCCGTACTAGAGTGACTATCTGGTGAAGGTTCCAGTAGAATGTTTCCACGCAATGCGTATAGTAGTTTTGGATACCCAAACAACTCTGGGGGTTTATTGGTATTGCTTGACTCACGAGCAAAAAGCCGTTAAGTAGCTAACTAAAGGACGACCATTAATAACAACCACAAGAGTGAGAAACAAACACTGAGCGATATTAATTAATGTTTAGTTTTTATTGTAGGATTGACTTGATATATTTAGATATCTACATCTGCACGCTACACGAAAGGTAGAAGAAAACATGTTTCAGCAATAACAGCTCGAATTGAATCTACCTGTCAGCTGGTTGCTGACATTTGTTATTGGTTGTGAATGGCTGGGTTCCATTGCGACTTCGCTGGTTGCATCCAGTGTGGCCGTCGTGTGCTGCTCCGTCTCCAACATTCAGGCGCATCCAAAACTGCACTACGCGTGCTCGATAGGATACAATAACAAGCAGTGAAAGTTATTGGGGACCCATCCGCAAGTCATTTAATTCCGTCGTTAGAACATACGCGCAACGTAACATGCCTGCCTCTTTTCTATACGTATTATCACCGTCCCATCAACCGAACTTGCTGAATGTGTTCTGCTCCTTCAGACATATTTCCGCGATACCGTCAATCTGTGAATGAGCATCAGTTCATGTTGAAAGTGGACTTCAGGCGCACAAATAAACATAGAGAATCATTCTTTAGTCGAACCACACAAACGTGGAATGCTCTACCAGGTCATGTGTTACCTCGTTGCTGAAATGTCCAGGTATTCAAGACCAATTTACATCGATACCTCCATTCCTTATGCAATTCCTCTCTATCCGCTCGCACTGTTCCCTGGCATTCAATACTGTAGCAAGCTTAGGGTTCGCTGGATTAATTATTTTGAATAAATAAGAGCCGTTAAATTGATTTTTGAATTAATACAACACTTTATTAGTCCGTTAATCACAACCGTTACTTTTAACGTACACAACGATTTCTTGACTTATCGCTTCCGTACTTATCGCGTATTTTACTTCTTACTTCTCACTCGAGACTTATTACTTTCTACTTGTCCCCATGAGTTGTGTGCGACGTATTTATACCAGTTCCCCACATTCTGATTCGGTATTTCGTCTCCGTTCGTTCCATAATCTTGAATGTTCTATTATCCATAGTCTCCAGTTTTCCAGTACTTTGTTTTGGACTTTCCCGAATATTCCAGTACTGACTGTCATATGCGTCACAATACTTTATAATTCCCTTTTGTGCGTGTGTTAGTTTAAAAAAAAAACGATGTTCCATTCTTCTTATGCTCTCGTGTCTTCACACTGCGGGAAGAAGTCAGCAAGGATCCTGACCATGCCACTTTCACTCGTTTGCATTTGACTACTGTTGTTATGTAGTCTTTTCATAACTATCTTGTAAGCGCTGCCCCATGGGTTGTTAGATAATTCGCCCCTTAGGGAGCAGAACGCGACATATTTACTTCTGCGGATCATATTCCTCAACTCCTTCCGTTTGTTGACGAATTCTGCATGTGTAGCTGTTACGGTGTCTTGCTCTTTGTTGCGCGATTTCTGAGCTCCTCAATACACTGGTTTAATACCCATGTTGGTTGTTTTGTCGTTGGTAGGGTGATTATGTATGTATCAGCGTCACTGCCGAGGGCGTAAGGTATAGCAAGAATATGAGAAGAAGAAAAAATAAATACTAGTAGCAGTTACGTTGTAGAGCCATGTCCATGTAAAGGAAAGTAATTAACGAAAAATACTAAATTCAAAAAAGTTCCCATTTTATTTTTACTATGTTGGCCTATTCGAGGATCGGAATCCGAAAATACATCTACAGCGGTCATTTAATTGAGCATCTCAATACACATTACATTCCGACGCGCAAATAGTTTTTTTGTTTTGGCCTGTTGCATTGACAAGTGGGTTTCGCGTGTATCAGTCCGATATCATTGGTTTAGGGTCCAATTTCTGTGATGTGTAGAATAGTGTACCATAATGCAGAGTGGTATAGTATAATGTTACATAGTGGAGAGTAGAATAATATAGTCTTACATAATGCAGTATAGTGTAGTGTAGTGTAGTGTAGTGTAGTGTAGTGTAGTGTAGTGTAGTGTACAGTAGTCTAGTGTAGTGTGGTGTAGTGTAGTGTAGTGTAGTGTAGTGTAGTCTAGTGTGGTGTAGTGTAGTGTGGTGTAGTGTAGTGTAGTGTAGTATAGTGTAGTATAGTGTAGTATCATTATTCGTCATAGATTGTATCCATCATCTAAAATAACCGGTAACAATAATGGTATAAGCTGCATCGTTTATCTTTGCTGGAATGTATCATTTTCTCTACATAGATGGTTCTTAGAATTCTGACTAATATTTTACTATATATAAGTGTTGCGTAATAGCCCCCCCCCCCATTACCATTGCCCCACCGAGAGGTAGTAACGATTTATTTCTATTTTTCATAGATCTATTTTAAGATTTAGATTTGCTTTTATTTGATGCTCCACATTAACTTAAAACTCTATACTAATAATTGACGATATTCTTGGACCTCTTTTTTTTTGTCCAAAAGTAAATGCGTGCTGAGGCGGGAACCGGCGTCGTGTTGGGTCGGTTAGGTAGTGTTTCCTTTCGGAGTAGTGGACAGATGGCGAGTGATAGAGAGAGAGAGGGTAGTCTTTTTTAGAGTCTTTCTGTTGTTTTTCGGAGTTCCTTTGTTCAGTTAGTAGTAAAAAAGTAAGAAGAAAAGAACCTGTCCATGGAGGACATATATTAAAATGTTTTCGTTGAACTAGATTAAGTGTATTAAGTTAATAATTAATAAAGTTAAAAGTCGTCCATGAAGGACTGATGTAAAGCTGTTTTCTGACAATTCAATTTGAGTCGGCAGGAGACAGTGGCGAACAACTGAGGCTACTGACATCAAGAAAACTGGCTGCCCGGGCGAACATAAAGGGAACCTGCTTGTAACCAGGGACTGGAGGAAATCCAACGAGAAACATAGTGGAGAGTACGGGAAAGCCCACTTCAGGTCGTTAAATAGAGTCTTACAACCAGAGGAGGCGGGTAACCGGTTACGAGCTGTACGGTTTGTCCCCGTAAGACTTCCCGCTGCTGCGGAACATCACTGCCCGAGAAGAAGTTTACGCTCTGCTACAACGGGCAACCACTGGCCCTCCAAAGTGGGGAGCCATAAACTGCATGCAGCAACTTGGCGAGGACAAAGGATAACAGCTCATTACAGCACTAACATTCATAGAATATCCCAACAAATCTACATATTTACATTTACTTACCACTCGGAGTATAGGACACCACAACATAAGGTTCACTGCTTAATCTCTTGTCAGTCCCTTTTAGTTGACAATTTGTGTTAGAATATCTTATCTGCTTTGTTATAATTAAGGTCAAATTTTATAATCTTGATCATTGCGGTTTGCTCATTACTCCTCTTGAGAGGATTGGACTTATATTGCCTTCGCCTCTTTAACGTTAACTTCTTCAAAGAACATGCATAAAACTTCGAAGTTGCACTCCTATCCGAAATGACTTAGTGTTTCACAATTCCTGCATATATTTCAATTGTGTTTTTCATGTTCGCATTCATTTCAAATGTGTGTGAAATCTTATTACTAAAAATATAATATTTTTCAGCAGCTCCACCTGGTCATGTTGTGGTCCTTCTCTCAGGGAGCTTGTCTCCTCCTGAGGGGACCCGTTGCGGTTGCCGCTGTGCTTCCTCATATGCCTTGAGGGAAGAGTGACAACCGATTGCTGAAAAACGAGACCTGCTCTCACCTTCGATTTAAAGTTGAGCCGCAGATGCTCATTCTCATCTTCTATGTAAGATTGGATCAGCCAACACTCACTCTCCTTGTCGTTCGTGTCTTCAATTTAAAATTGCAATAACAAAACAAACAAAACTATTTTTAACGACTGCTTTATTTTAAACTTTGCTTATTGGCGTCCTTACATCTCGAACGCCAATCAGGAGTGATCCTCGAATACTTTTTTTTTTTTTTCAAAACTGTATTTATTAACCATAATTAGAATTCGTACATTTAAGTAATACAGTGACTTAAAATTAATTTTGTAACAATTGCTTACATGTAATTATTATAATAATATATACATTTTCCAAACAATATTTTATGAGATATAAGATAGATGCGTGTTTATAAATTTAGTGGTATTATCTTCCTGGAAAAGGTCAGAAAACCAGGAATTTGTTTTTTCAACTTTACTTAATCTAAACTTAATCCTAATTATATAAATAACTTAACCTAATTTAGCCTGATTACAGTATGATTTTCATAAAGCCATAAACAAAGTTTTATAATTAATGGGATATACGTATGAATTAAAGGATATGGAATTAGGTTAGTTATGGGTTAGAGGTAGAGTATTTCTCTCCGGTTGTTCGTTGGAAAAGCGTAGGATGTTGGAAAATGGTTGGACGTTACAGTATTTGAACTGGTTAGGGGTAACTTCGGTGTTGTGGTATATGATCTCATTTGAATTATTTACCAGTCTGCCTGAGGCGAAGATAGCTCTGGTGTGGAGACAGTTGGGATAGTTAGTTCTGATATCTAGAGCGTTCTCTAAGAGCGAGGTTATTATGGGATTGGGATTATTTTGTAGGTTTTCGATAAATTTGATAGACAGTTCGAGGAATCGTCTATCCAGGCGCTCGATACCAGCGGTATTGTAGAGTTCTACGTTACTATAGTACTTATAGGAGTTAGGACGACGATGTAACCCAGAGGCATACCTAAATCATTTTCTTTCGAATACTCGTAATTTCTCCATTTGGGAGGGAGTGATATGGTACCACAATGGGCACGCGTACGTGAGTGTGGGCCTGATAATTTGTTTGTAAATGAGCAGTTGGAGTTTGTGAGAGAGACTTTTAGGTTTCCACATTACTCTTCTACAGAGATTAAGCTGAATTGTGGCTTTTTGAAGGGAATTTTTAATGTGGGAGGAAAAAAACCAGTTATTAGAAAAAGTGATTCCCAGATATTTTAGGGTTTTGGAGGGTTTTTCAGAGTGTTGTTCAGTTGAATCTTAATTTTGTTGTGGCAGCGTCTAGTGTTGTTTGTACAGTGCTCGTTTTCGCCCTTGAACACTATGAGCTGCGTTTTAATTGGATTAAGGTGGATTTTCCACTTATTAAAGTATGTTGATCGGTTAGGGAGGAAGTTGTTAATGCGGTTTCTTGCAGCCTTAACAAATTTGCTGCTAGAATAAATTAATGTATCATCAGCATAATTCAGCATCACGACATTAGGAGATACGTGTTGAGGAATATCTGAGGTATATAACAGATATAAAATTGGCCCTAAAATGGAGCCTTGGGGAACACCCGCGGTTATGGTGTGGGTTCCTGAGACAGAAGAATTTATTCTCACAACGAATTTTCTGGCAGAAAGATATGAGGATAAGAGCTTTGTTGTGTGAGAGTTTAGATTAAATATGGAGTGCAGTTTGTACAGAAGCCCTGAGATCCAGACGCAATCAAACGCCTTAGAAATATCGAGAGATATACACACAGTAGGGCTTTGGTTTTGGAGACCAGTTGTAACATCGTGTGTGAGTTTTAGTAGAGCATGACATGCGGATTGTCGCTTACGAAATCCGAACTGACAGTTAGGGATGAGGGCATTCTCATTGGCAAATGAGAGAAGATTTTGGTAGATCTTGCGTTCCAGTATCTTACTTAGTGTACTTAATAGGGATATTGGACGATAATTGCAAGGGCTATTACTACTACCGGGCTTCTTAATAGGAATTACTACCGCAGTTTTCCAGTTCTCTGGGAAGTGCGATGCATTAATTATATGATTAAGAAGAATGAGGATGGGAAGTAGATTCGGTGGGCGTAGCCTTTTAAATAGAAGACGTGGGATTCCATCGAATCCAGTTTACTTTTTGTTATTTCCTGATCTTACGATCTCGGATAATTCGTCCGCAGTTAGAAAATTTGTAGTGTCTAAGGGGTGTGAAGCTATGTTTGTGTTGTTGAATTCACCGATGAAAGGAGTAAAAGATGGGAATAATCTGTTTGAGATGTATTCGTTTACTGTGTTCTCGAAGCCAGGAGTTGAGAGAAAATTATTTTGCTCATGGATCTTTGCAAAGTGTTCTGCGACGTAATTTGCTATGTCCGAATCGGACTGGGCAATATTATTGCTGATCGGGTTAATGAGATGGTCAATTCGGGGTTTATATTTACGACCAGTTAATTGATTGATGTTTTTGAAAAGATCCCGATTTGGTTTGATATTTTTAAGTGTGGAGATGTAGTTTTCATCTGCGAATTTTTTCAACTGCTCATTTATCAGAGTGGATAGGAGTTGGATTTGGCTTTTAATAAAGGGGCAGTATCTTGTATGAAGTTTACGGCGGAGCTGCTTTTTAAGGCGCAATAATTTGGTTAGGATGCTGGGCAAAGGCTTTCCTAAATAGTTATGAGGAATGGTTGTCGGGGTGTTTTTGCTGAGAGTCTCCTTAAGAATTTGCTCTATTCTTAAAGATGCTTGATCGATTTCAGTAGGGAGTAAGTTAGATGCTTCAGGGATATACAAGTCAGAGAAACTTATCGCTTTGACTTATCTCCAATTTGTTTTGGTGAAGTTTGGGACAGAGTTTGACGAGTATAGTGGATCGAGAGAGGGGATTTGGATCGTGGTGTGAACGGAACCATGATCAGAAGGAAATATAAAGGAGACTGTAGGTGGACCCGCTGAATAAACATCGTCGGACTAAAGGAAGAAGTCGATTGTTGACCTGGCTGAGCTAGAGACACGAGTTGGCTGTAATGGGGAGTCAATGTAAGTATATGGATAAGACTGGAGGAGGGCTAGCAATTGGCGACCATATTTGTTGCATTTATTATCATTGAATGCTGTGTGACGAGCATTCCAGTCTCCTCCGATTATAAATGGAGCGGGAACGGACTGTTGGATAATCTGCGAAATGTCAGTATCTGGGAAATCTGGTTGTCGTGAAGGGTGAATATAAATGGATGCTAAGACGAGCACTTTATTGTTCTCACAGAAAAGTTTTACTGCTGTGTATTCAATGCTGGATACACAGGTGAATCTAATTTCACTGAATTGAAATTTTTTGTGAATTAATATGCCGGTACCTCCATGAGATCCATTAGTTCTGGGGTTAGAATCCTCGATTACAAAACCATCGCCCTTATAAACAGAAACTAGTCGAGATTTGTATCTCGAAAATACACAATTTCATTCAAAAATCCCGATTTTGGTATCCTGAGTGGGATGCTCAGTGTTTATTTAAGATAAGAATTCAATTTCTTGCATTCTTACGAAACTATTGCGCAGATGTGGATATGTATCTGGTTTTGGGTTTTTGTTTGTTCAATTTATTAGGGATTTTTCCAGATAGAGATAATGATCTCTGGATTTTGAGTTTTGATGATGCCGTGGGGCAAATGTAGAGCAATAAACGAATATTAGATTCATTTATTGTGAATTTGATTTTAATTTGGGATTTTGATTATAATTATGTTGTGGGACAAATGTTAGGCGATAAACGAATGTTTGATTCGTTTATTGCGAATTTTGGTTTATATTTGGGTAAATTCGGGTTTTGATAGGATTTTGGGTTTTGGACTATTATTGCTGGGATTTGGATGTAGGAATGGGGGAAAAGGGTGGTAGGGCTTTTTAGAGCACTACAGTCATGTAGCGGATGATCCTGCAGATATTAATTTTATTCGGTTCCTGGCAGGCTTATAAATGCCATACTTCGATCGAATTTTCTAATGGAAAGAATGTCCATTGGTGGGATAACGTGTAATTTGAACTGGGCTCTAACTACTCCATTCATCATCATCATCATCATCGGCACTACAACCGGGGACCGGTCTTGACCTTATTTAGCAAGTCCTGAGGCTTGTTAAATTTTCCATAAGGATTTGTTTTTTCCGGGCAAGGTCATTAGTCTTGCGCCAGAGGCTCCCCGGCGGGGAATCGAGCCCCTGTCTCCCGCGTGACAGGCGGGTATACTACTCCATTCACATCATTCAATTATGATAGTTTTGCCCCCGCGATTAAGCTCGGAAGGGGGGGGGGGGGGGGGCGTTAATACTATAATGAGGGCCAATACAGCAAAAGACACTCGAAAAAGACATCATTAAGGCGATATACCATAGCCATATAGTATATTATTGTATACCTGCCGCCTCAATGGCTGAGTTTGATTGTGCAAACCTGGGTTCAACTGACGAGTCTTACCACCCCATTAAGCTGTAGGCTTCGTGAAATGGTTGGGAGAAATCGTTGAGCTTTTTTCGGGGATCGACTGATGGATCCAGCCAAGAAAAAATACCATCTCAGGGCGCTTACTCAGCGGAAAGAGTAAAATGAAAAAAAAAGCCTTCACATAGCATTTCATAGCAAGCTGAAACACGCTATGTAGTATTTTTTCTTGCCACAGAATATTTATATAAATATGAAAATTTACCTGTTGTTAAGGTGACCAGATTAGCAACCTTCTCAGCTCGGCTCCGGGCTATGCGGCAGTTTTCCCTCTGGCTGTGGCTTCTAATTCTTCAAGAACTCCGCTGTTGGTAATTTCCCTTGCACTTGATTCGACTTCTCTCACCTCCGGATCAGCAGGCGTCCGTGATTCCTGCTCCAGGAAATTAACAAAGGCTTAATACCGGACTGTCTCTTGTTCTTGGACCTGGGATGGGTGTCAGAAATGGCCAGAGTCAATTAGAGTTCCGTTTGCTTGACCCAACTCTGTCGATTTCAAGTTGTGTAAAGTCCAACACCGGTGTTATCACACGCAATATTTGTATATTTTTGTGTTCACTTGAACTCACTCCAGTACGCAGCTCCACATTTTTTCTTTACAGTCGCACCAAAAAAAAACTTCTTTTCCATTTGCTGAATTGTATATTTTAATCTTTCTTTGTTACTATCTCAAAAAGGGGAGCGGGGTCTTTTTTTTTTTTTCTTTACAAAAAGGAACGGCCTGTTTTTTCTTTTCTTTTCTTTCTTTTCCGCTCAAAGGTCCGCAATCAACTCTCATCAACGGCCTGCCATCAACGGAACTTAGAAAACAGTATATTTCGAAAACATCAAAAACGGAATCGAAAATTCCCTTTGCCGTTTCTCTCTCTCACTCATCGACATCCACCACCAACCGAATTCGAAACTTGTACACGATCCACACCCGAACTGGGGTGTGTCCGCACACTTACATGTGGATCGTGCACTTACTCCACCACCTTACCATCACATTATATTAAAATTAAATTATATGAAAAGAAATAAATGATGGGGGCGGTGGATTGTCGAACGTCACGTAACTTCCATGGCGTGGGTTCAAATCATATTATTCACAATTTCATAAGACTCTATATTGCCGCTCATTCTTTGTAAACGCGTGGGGCATATATTTTTGTGTTCACCCTATGCTGCGCCGCTCTCCTGCTTCGGTTACCTCCGGTTGCATGTTGTCTTCCATGCCACATAATAAGTCTGAGAATGATAGCTAACCTAACGGCTCAATAAGGATAGAATCCAGTTTGAACCTAATACGCTGCTGCCTTGGTTCTTGAGGGCCATTTGTTCCACTTGTTTTGGGTACGTCAGCTGTGTTTTTCTTGTGGAATTATTCATAGGACAGTTATTCACAACTCAGTAACGTTTTTTTTTTCCATCAAAGTTATGGATTTCGTTACTTTCTGTGCATTTGTTTCTAACTTCATTGTACTGTTTCTATCTATTGCAAAAATCGCACCTTTTTCATACCCTATCCTCCGCCTTGGGGGCTCAGTGCTAGAAACCCGTAAGGAAATTCTTCCTTCGGTTTCTTTTGTTACTATATTGTCATTGGTTAGCGATATGGTCTGTGTTCTGCCATTATCCTGTTTTTGCCTATTTATAAAGAATCTCCGCTCTCGGGTATGATATTCCTAAATTGTTGGCGGGTTGTTATTTGGCCCTTTGGTACTTTGACCAGCTGGATTCATTTTACCCCTCCTGAAAAGGGTGTGGGATCTCTTTAATAGACCGCTCCTGAAACAACGCACTACAGCGAGGGGTCGTTGCCGTGCTTCCTCTGACCCAGAAGGAAGAGCAACGTCCTGATGCCGGTTTTTTGTTACCTTGAATATTTTAGTCCTGGGTTCCGCAAGCCATCGACACCGCTGGGGTTTTTACCTAGACTATTTGGGGGTTTAGAAAATAAATGAAAAGCCAGTTTTCCTTTTGGGTGTATTTTATTTTTCAGCTCCTCCTTGTGTTGATTATCAGTTTAAGTTTTTTTGACAATAGATTTTAGATTTAGAATATTTGAAGCCGATGTACTTAATTTTGATCCGAACCTGGATGGATACTGAAGTGAGTGAGGATATTGAAGTGACTGTGGATGTTGAAGTGACTGCTATTGAAGTGATTAAAGTGAATGGATTGAATGAGTCGAATGAACTGCTTCTGAATATTACTTTACCATTCCTTTATAAATGAAAACAAATCGAGATTTGTATCCCAAAAATACACATTTTCGTACAATAATCTCGATTTTTGGGTATCCTGAGTGAGATGATCAGTATTTACTTTAGATAAGAATTCAATTTCTTGAATTCTCACGAAACTATTGCGCAGATGGGTGGGAATGTATCTGGATTTTGGTTTTCTATTTGTTTTTCTTAATGGAAATTTTCAGATAGAGATAACGATCTCTGAATTTTGGTTTTCGATTGATGCCGTGGGGCAAATGTAGAACGATAAACGAATATTAGATTCGTTTATTGCGAATCTGATTTTAATTTAAGATTTTGGATTTAATTATGCCGTGGGGCAAATGTTAGGCGATCAACGAATGCTTGATTCGTTTATTGCGAATTTTGGATCATGTTTGGGTTAATTCGGGTTTTGACAGGATTTTGGGTTTTTGGGTAATATAGCTGGGATTTGGATGTAGGAATGAGGGAAAAAGGTGGTAGGGCTTTTTGGAGCACTACACCCTCATAGGTTCAAAGAGCTGCCATACCTTAAGTGTTGCTAGCTATATTGTTAGGGAGGACAGCACTCGTTCAGGTAGAGTCGTCATCTGATAGTGATCTCATTACATTCATTTGTGATGTAGAATATGCGAAGGATTATTGTTTCCACTAGTAGATTGGACGTTGGAGTCGTTAACACTTTCTTCCATAATATGGGTTAGTATTTATTTGTACAAAATAATACTAGGGAGTAAAACATTTTCCGACTTGATTGCATTGGCCGAATTGAGGTACCCCAGTCTTCGATGCTTATTCTAAATGATATTGCATTTATAACTTTCACTACTATACTTTCTTTTCTGTGTTTGTTCTTATTGGTATTATTTATTTAGTCGCAACGATCAAAAGCACGCACCTTATTTCGCTTACATTCTGCCATAATTTCTGGGTGGCCAGGTTAGGTTTGAATTCTACCCACTACATAAGCCCGCCCAGCACATCAGAATATGCCCGATGTTTTATTGACAAAGATTTAAACCATCATGTACAATTCTTTAGCTTCGGTATTTGCTCAAAAGACTATATAGTGCCACTCTGAAATTTTTACCAATTTTTTTTAACATCCTAAAATTATGGATTTATTCAAACCAAGAACTCATCGCAATGTACTAGACCGTTCTTAATCATCAATATTCCTACATTTAAATAGTTATTTCACGTATTAAGGGATGGTTATTGTACTTCATAGATAGCTTTCAAGTTCAAAAGGAAGCTATAGACTGCTAGTTCTTGTATTTGGGACCGAAAGGTATGCATCATTTCTTATCTAGTATGCATCATTAAATATCTAGATACTTCTTAATTGTTGTGCTAACATTAGGGGCAATATGATGTGTATATTTTACAAAATGCGGTAAAATTATTTATAACAATGGGCGCTATCAGTATGGACAAAATTTTAAGTCATAACCAAAGTTCATTCAGCAGTCGTTGAAATTGGTGATTTAAGATGCATCCTCAACAACAGGGTTGGTTTGAAACAGCGATAAAAAAGCTTGTGTAGATTTTTTATCCAACTCATAGAGGGAACTAAATATTTGTTACTATTTACACTTTTATTAGATCTGTATATTAGTTATTCTATGTAATATAATTAAGTGGCCGGCGTTTGTTACATCTGTTCATTTTAGGGTAGTAGGGTAAATGATAACTCAGGTGGGATTTATGTCATGCATACAGCATGTAGATTTACAGCTTTTTGTATAGAAATAGGTGAACTTGTAGGCAATGCAGTGCGCACCTCGTCTTTACATATAATAAACTTATACGACCGAATCATGGTTTCGAAACCACGTACAAAAACAGGACCCCGGAAAGGGAAGTAGGCATAATTTCGAGTTTCCACGTAGTAGGACACTAGCCATTGTGAGATATTGACATTTTTCACCTCGAAGGAGTTGTATAGAGGCAAAGGTATTGGCGCAAGACTAATGACCTTGCCCGGAAAAAACAAATCATTATGGAAAATTTAACAAGCCTCAGGACTTGCTAAATAAGGCCAAGACCGGTTCCAGGTTGTAGTGCCGATGATGATGATGATGATGAAAGGTATTGGCGCTTAGAGAATAACAGAACGACTCCGAGAAGTTCCTCTTTTTCAGATTTTTGTTGGACTAGTTTATGAGATAGGTATTGTATTATCGTATATCGTAATATAGTAATGCCGTAATATCGTAATATGGTACGTCGAATATATGTCGTACACCGTATATAGCATGTTATCCATGGTATACGTTGTCAGTCACTAGGTAGTCGTTGTTTACAGTGAAAGTTTTTTAAAGTCAGGCGCGAAAAGGGCAACAGTGTCTTGCAAAGCAAGTGTGAACTTGCGCGAATGTCATTAGTCTGTGTCATTGTTCTCAATGTAGTGACTATTAAACAAAAAAAAAAAAACATATATATTACATACATACTATACATACATATCATCATCATCATCGGCACTACAACCGCGAACTGATCTTTGCCTTATTTAGCAAGTCCTGGGGCTTGTTAAATTTTCCATAACGATTTGTTTTTTCCGGGCAAGGTCATTAAGTGTTGCGCCAGAGGCTCCCCGACGGGGAATCGAACCCCGGTCTCCCGCGTGACAGGCGGGTATACGAGGGTTGCCTTTTATATTTCGGGATTAGAGAACAAAAACAAATATTGATCATCGAAAATCACTTTATTGTTTTTCAAAATATTCCCCATGAAGATCTATAGACTTTTGCATGCGTTTGAACCAATTGTCGAAGCACTTTTGCCACTCTGATTGAGGTATCTCCAACATATGCACTCTGAATGCATCAACCGCTTCTTCAGGTGTCGAAAAACGTTGACCTCTCAGTTTGTTTTTTACGTACGGGAATAAAAAGAGGTCATTCGGTGCCAAGTCAGGACTATACGGCGGATGACCCATCAAATCGATGTTTTGGGTGCTCAAAAATGCAGTTGTCGCAGCCGATGTGTGAGAGCTCGCATTGTCGTGTTGAAAGGTGATCCGTCTTCAGCGGTTGGTCTTCCTGATTTCTTGGAACACAACTGGCAAACAAATGGCTGTGTACCGTTCAGAATTGACTGTTCTGCGTTGTTCTAGTGGTACGGTTGCGACATGTCCAGTTTTTCCGAAAAAACAGGCGACCATTTGCTTGGAAGTGCTTCGTGCGCGAACAACTTTTGTTGGATTTGGCTCATCTTGAAACACCCAGACAGTCGACTGCTGTTTACTTTCGTGCTCATACGCGTAAATCCACGATTCATCACCTGTCACGATGTTATAGACGTGTTTCGAAGCACCGCGACCGAATTTTTTGAGCATTTCTTTCGACCAATTGACACGAGCCTTTTTTTGGGCGATTGACAAATTGTGTGGGATCGAACGCGAACAAATTTTTTTGACAGTCAAATGTTTATGCAATATTGAATGTATGCTGGTCCCACTAACGCCTAAGGTTGTCTCAATCTCACGATAGGTCACATGACGATCTTCCAATATCAGTTCGCGCACAGCATGAATGGTTTTCGGAACACCAACTGATTTTGGACGACCTTCACGAAATTCATTTGGGGTGAACTACGACCACGATTGAATTCACCATACCATCGACAAACACTGGTCCTTGATGGAGCTTCATCGCCAAAAATTGAATTAAGTTCATCCATGCACTGTTGCTGAGTTATCCACGCCGAAAGTTGTAAAAAATAATCGCAAGAAAATGTTGACGATTTAATTCCATTTTTGGGCCGAGATGAATCTTTTAAGTTACTGTAAACAACACAAATAGCGCTCGTATGTCAAAACGTTCTGAGTGCGTATAACCTCAAAAATGTCCAACTTTACGACAGAGCTGTCAATTGCCGGATTGCAACACTAGGGTTGCCAAATCCCGAAACATAAGAGGCAACCCTCGTACTAACCACTATACCATCGAGGAGCCTCATTCATATATATATATGAGGGCTCCTCGATAGTATAGTGGTTAATATACCCGCCTGTCACCCGGGAGACCGGGGTTCGATTCCCCGTCGGGGAGCCCCTGGCGCAAGACTAATGACCTTGCCCAGACAAAATAAGTCATTATGGAAATTTTAACAAGCCTCAGGACTTGCTAAATAAGGCCAAGACCGGTTCCCGGTTGTAGTGCCGATGATGATGATGATATAGATATATATATATATATATATATATATATATATACATATATATATATATATCTATATATATATATTTATATATACACTTTTTTTTTTTTTTCAAAATAAATTTGACGTCCGCTCGGAGTTTGGGAATAGAGCTGACAATTTCTTGTTGCACAACAGGACGTATATACATATAACTGATATGTGTATGTGGTGTGCTCGTGATAAGCGCACGAGGGCAACACGATCAATGTATAGAAAGTCGTACCCCAGCTTATTTTTGTCCATCGGCCAACTAACACAGATACAGTGCAGTGACATTCGTGTACGTTTACTCTTAAGCATGGGTTAGGTCCAATTCTGCCACTCTAAGATACTTACCCATGGGACCACCTCCCATCATTATTCAGATTCACTTAATGCGAATCTCCCTAGATTAATAAATCTTTATCTAATTAACACATCAAATTATCTTTGAGTAGACTTGCATAGTATCTGAAAAGTACGAACGGGCATAGAATTCAGGTACCTCATTTGGAAAGATTCTATGGTGGGACAAAAGAAAATTCAAACATAATCTGTGCTGCTCACGATGTTGATAAGCAATTCCATAGAAACGATATAATATCGTTGACTACAAAAGAACACTTGTGTAAGCATAAGTGGCTGAGAGAGTTATATAAATGCATCCAAGAAAATAAAAGAAAAGTAGCGGCGATAAATCAAAGATTGCTCCGTAAACGATCTGCCGATTCGGCAAGAGTAAACAAAGTATATTGGCGAAACATTCATCGAGTGGTGTCGCATTCTGCCTTTTTTTAAAAGTATATATAAGGAGTCTGGAAATAGCTTTCGAAAGCAATCCCCGAAGTGTTTATGTCGTATATGCGAACGCTGGACTATCATGTGTTAGTTTGAATAACTAAAGTACACCGTTTAAGGACGAACATAAACCTAAGGAAAAGTTTTCTTATTAATAGTTGTATGTGTTGTAAAAGAACATGTAACACATGACACAATTTTCTTTTGAAAGTCTGTTCTTGATGAGATGAAATGAATCGGCCGACTATATAACATATACCATATACCCTTATTATACACGACCTACACCAGATATAACATATGAAATACTACACATTGCTATACTATATTATACTATTTATTGGCCTGCAGGAACCCGGACTCTCATGACCTCACCTACTCGGCTGCGCCATCGTTTCCTGTCCTTTGCACTCGCCTTCCACGCTTCACCATCTGATCCGATCCCCTAAAGGTCAAACCTTACATGGTCTCTTTCCCATTGGTCTATCGTCAAGAATTCTACGCACGGACCTCTCGCTTCCCGTTCACGCCACATGTCCGGCCCATCTTAATCTTCGCGACTTGATTACTCTCACTATTGTAGGTTTGCGGTATAGCTCTTCCAATTCGTGGCTGTGGAGTTTCCTCCATTGTCCTGCCTCCTCGTCACATATACCGCCGAGGATACCCCTTAAAACTTTATTCTCGAATACGCGGAAGTTGTTTTCTTCCCGTTTTATGAGAGCCCACGTTTCGCATCCGTATAGAACAATCTGCATGATTATGGTTCTATAGACACGGAGCTTTATATAACGTGATAGCAGTTTGGACTTCAGCAGTTTATTAACTGCGTGCCAACTAGCGTTGCCGCAATGTAGTCTTTTGTTAATTTCCTTCGATATTTCGTCGTTTCGTTACTGGCCGTCAGTATTATTCCCAGATATTTAAATTCTTTAACTTTTTCAAATATCTTGCCTCTGACGTTTATATGTGTTCCCTGAGTTCCACCTGCTCTCGCCGAAATCGTATATTTTGTTTTGTCTTCATTTATTTCTAGGCCCACATCTTCTGCCGCTCGCAATGTTTTTACTTACAGTTTCTAGATTATCGCCCACACCGGCGATGTCATCCGCATATGCGAGCAGTTGTGTGACCCCGTTCAGAGATGATCCGGCCATGTTGTCATCTTGTACCTTTCTGATGACATACTCGAGCACAAGGTTAAAAAGACATGGTGAGAGGCCATCCCCTTGTTATAGTCCGTCCCGGATTTCAAATGGTTCTGTGGGTTGTTTTTATTAGTGGTGCGTCGACACGGACGCGGGTTTCACTAATATACCACTGACTGTTCTCCGAAGAAAAAGAAAAACCGCACAAAGTTCTCCGAAAGAGGAGAATAAATAAAACTCACTAACGTATTGTGTTAAATAAAGTTTTCTTTATTGTAAAATTTTAGATTCACTCCTTTATATATTTACGTAAATTCTGGTGCATTAGTTTTCTTAATATTAAAGGTAAGATAAAATAAAAACACTGAATGACGTGAGTCCGTTTGACTATCACAAAATATCATAAAAACACCGAATGACGCGACTCGTATCTGGACACCGAAACGCACTCCATGGAAAATGAGATCTGACTAATCCCATTGGAAGTCATCAAAAGGAAAGGAACCCTGAAAGAAACTGGAAAGGAGGCGGAGTTACACGATTAACTTGAAGTAGTTAATCGTGATTGGACCGGACGGAATAGGCATACATTACGCATGTGTGCGTATGCCATGCATACGATCGTTCAGCGACCGTGGATGGCGGGCAACATCGCTAGTGCATTTTCTAGGAATGTAAATAATAGCATCTGGGGTGTGAAAGACCCAAACCGATGATTTGGTCATCCTAATGGAAGGCCATAAATCTTCATTTCGGTTGCCGATGATTACATTGCAACGAACATAGGGTGCAGCCGTTGCCAGATGTTGAAAGTAAACATTTTCTGGCTGCATCCTGGTCGTCGCGCGATTACGGTCTCTGAACATGGGGACCGCTAATTGGAAGCCAGCGATTGCTGGTAAACAGGGACATGTTTGATTTGCGTCAACAGAAACCTTGTCGGCGGTAGTAAATCAATAGGGGCAATAGCCGTATGCATGTTATGCCGGGGGTAAACAAATACAACGAGTCACAAGGAACTCTTGTTGATTGTTGTTTCCATAGCTTAAGGCTATGGAAACGAGATGCCCTGGCAGAATGTATGCCTAAAGATAAGATTTCAGATGCCATGGCAATGTGATGATTTTGCCATGGACTTATGTTCTTTTCAGGAAATGATGTACGCCTCGGGGGTGACTTTTCGATGCCACGGCAAGGTGATAAGCTTTGCCGTGGGCTCAATGTTTTTTAGGGAATATGGTCTGGCCGAGGGTGAGTTTTCGATGCCACGGCAAGGTGATAAGCTTTGCCGTGGGCTTAATGTTTTTTAGGGAATATGGTCTGGCCGAGGGTGAGTTTTCGATGCCACGGCAAGGTGATAAGCTTTGCCGTGGATTTAATGTTTTCAGTGGTGATGCTGGAGAAAAAGGGGTTTGGAAGGAAATCCCCTACAGAATAGGTAAGCTGCCTAACATAAATTCAAAACGGTTATCCGATTGGGTAACCGTATTAATTCCGGCGATTTGGCTGAGGGTAAATGCCGTAGCAAGGTTACGCAACCTTGCTGAAGTTCGACCGAGAGGTAAGTCGTTCGCCTGGAAAGGTGGGGATCGAGCGATGTATGGCTCTTCGGGCCCTGAAAAGCCCCACATCACTCCCTCCCCAGTGACGTAGTCACGAAACAGGTAAGGCAGGTTAGGGGGTGGTTAGTTGGTTATGGGCGCGCGTATGAGCGCGAGTACGGGGAGGTTGTGCTGGTGGAGGAGGAGTGGTGTCAGTAGGTGGAGGTGATTCTGGAGCGGAAGCTTCCAGAAAACAGGGCTTAAGCCTTTCGGCGCTGACCGTGGATCGCTTGCCTCTAATGTCGATCTCGAAGACGCGGTCACTGATGCGGCGGAAGACTTTGAATGGGCCATCATAAGGGGGGTCGAGGGGTTTTTTGACCTTATCCACCCTGACAAAGACGTGCGTGCAGCTGTGCAGTTCAGGGTGGACGAAAAGTTTTTTGGAGCCGTGCCTGGTTACAGGGGTTGCCCTAACCTTACGTAGCAGGTCACGGAGATGTCCCAATTCACGAAGTTGGTCACGCGGTGTTTCGCCATTCAGGAAAAGTTCTCCTGGAAGAAGGAGGTTGGTACCATAGGTAAGCTCTGCTGCCGAAGCACCCAGGTCCTCCTTAATGCTTGTCCTCAGGCCGAGGAGGACGGTTGGAAGGGCGTCAAACCATTGTGTGTCATTATGACACATGAGTGAGGCTTTAAGAGATCTGTGCCAGCGCTCTATCATCCCATTTGATTGTGGGTGGTAGGCGGTGGTACGACTTCTTTGGCAGCCGAGAAGATTTGTTAGCTGCCTGAAAATTGTCGCCTCAAATTGTGGACCTCGGTCCGAAGTTATGGTGGTTGGTACACCGAAGCGTGTGACCCAAGTTGAATAAAAGGCCTTGGCGACTGATTCGGCAGTAACTGCCCGGAGAGGTGTCGCCTCTGGCCATCGCGTGCAGCGATCCATCATAGTGAGGATATAAGAAAATCCTCTTGATGGAGTAAGCGGTCCCACTATGTCTATGTGGACATGGGCGAAGCGTGCCGTGGGAAGCTTGAATTGCGCTGGCTCCAGTACATTATGTCGCGCTACCTTGCAGCGCTGGCACTGGAGACAAGCACGGGCCCAACCGGTGAGGTCTTTGTTCATCCGGGGCCAAATAAATTTGCGACGGACAGCAGCGGCTGTTGCTCGGCCGCTGGGGTGGGCAGGGTTGTGGTAAACCTGGAACACGCCCTTACGAAGTTTCTCGGGAATGTAAGGTCTAGCGGTTCCAGTGGAGACATCACACCAGATTTCGCCCAAGGGGTCGCGAAGGGTAATTTTCTTAAGCTCTAGTGCCGTATCGGCAGTTAGGAGGGACTTGAGCTGTTCGTCCTCCTCTTGAGCTAGGGCAAGATCAGCGTTATTCAAGGCGGTACGCAAATGAATCGTATCGATTCGAGAAAGGGCGTCCGCCGTGACGTTCTGTTTACCGGAGATATGCTTGATCTCCGTAGAATATTGCCCAATGAGGTCTAATTGACGCTCTTGTCGGGGGGAGGCATTTCCCGACTTCTTCCGGAACGCATAGACCAATGGCTTGTGGTCTGTTAAAATAGAGAGCGAACGTCCTTCTATCATATGACGGAAGTACTTAACAGCGCTGTAGATCGCGAGCAATTCACGGTCGTAGGCGCTGTAACGTCGCTCAGTGGGACTCAGCTTCCTTGAAAAGAAACCAAGTGGTTCCGGGCGGCCTTCAATGTCCTGTTCAAGGACGGCTCCGATTGCGGTATCCGATGCGTCGCATTGGATAGAAAGTGCCGCTCCCTCGAGAGGGTATCGGAGTAAGGTGGCATTTGCCAATTGTTCTTTGGACAGTTGGAATGCTCGATCTGAGACTTCTGTCCAATTAATGGGGCGCTTATCATTGCGCTTAGCTCCTTTCAAAAATTCATTTAAGGGAGCTTGAATCTGAGCGGCATTCTTCAGGGTTGGGCGGTAAAAGTTAAGCATGCCCAAAAATCGACGCAGCTCACTCACGTTAGTAGGCCGGGGGTACTTCATGAGGGCCTCCACACGGTCTGGAAGTGGGCGAATGCCCTGGTTGTCAACGACATAACCCAGATAGGTGATTTGCTCCTTGGCGTATTGACACTTATCTGGGTTGATGACAAGACCGAATTCGCGGAGGCGCTCTAGGACCTGACGTAAGTGGCGTTTATGTTCGGCGAGGTCTTTGGAGGCGATGAGAATGTCATCAAGGTATGCATGGCAGCAATTAAGACCTCGTAAAGCCGTGTCGATATACCGCTGGAATGTCTGTGCGGCATTCCTGAGACCGAAAGTCATCACTTTGAACTCGAAGAGTCCGAAAGGTGTAATGACTGCGGTCTTGGGGATGTCTTCAGGTGCCACCGGAATTTGGTGGTATGCCCTGGTGAGATCCAGGGTTGTGAAGACATTGCACCCTCGCAACTTGTACGAAAAATCGTAGAGGTGTGCAATTGGGTATCTGTCCGGGACAGTTGCTGCGTTCAACAGCCTATAATCGCCACATGGGCGCCACTCACCAGAACGTTTCTTCACTAAGTGGAGTGGGCTTGCCCAGGGACTGTCCGACGGTTGGCAGATACCTAGTTCGATCATATGCTCGAACTCCGCGCGCGCCGCACGTAATTTTTCCGGAGCCAGTCGACGTGGACGCTGGCTCACCGGGGGACCACGTGTTTCTATATGATGAAACACCGTGGCTTTATGTCGGCGCTGGTTAGGCAGAGGAATTGTTGTACTCACAAATTCCTGTACCATAACCTGGAATGGGTCTATGCACTCTGTGGCCCCTGAAGTTGCCGCTGGTGATGCCGTCATGGGCAAGGGGGGTGCGGTTGGAGCCACAAGTCTGTTATGGGTCGAATCGACCAACAGATTATGTGCGCCTAATAGGTCGGAACCTATCAGGGGTTCGTTCACGTCCGCAATGACGAAACGCCAAGTGATCGGACGACAAAGACCCAATTGAAGTGTCAGCTTTTTACGTCCGTACGTAAGTATCGGCGTATTATTTGCAGCTGACAATTTAAGTGCGGCTGGCACGCGGTTACGCGGAGCAAACGATCGCGGGAGGACTGAAATATCGGCGCCGGTATCGACAGTAAAAGCGATATTCAGTTTCGAATCCCGGATGGTTAAGCGGCTTATCGTAGGGGTGCCGGCCGATTGCGCGAGGGTGTCGGTCGGCAAAATTAGTTTAAAGAGCGCCTTTGGTTGGTGGAAGGTTGTGTCCAACCACAAGGCGCTTTGCAGTTAAATGCGCGATCACCATATCGTTGGTGATTGGCGCACCAAGGTAGAGTAACGGCATTATCTGGTATATTCTGCCTATTGGCATTGCCGTTACGGGGAGGTCGAGCCGGAGCTCGCTGGGAGTTGGCCCGGTGAGGGCCATTTTGAGAGGAATTGGCCCTCTGTGGGGCGTTTTGAGGCATATAGGCCCTCTGAGGGGCAGTTTGGTAGGAATTTTGCCGATTGAGAGGACGGCTCGGCATGGCTCGGTTCTGGGCGCTTCGAGGATTGTTCCTCACCTCCGCGCGCAATTGCGTTATCTCGCGGAGGAGTGAGGTTTGAAGCGCCCGAAGGTCAGCAGTGGTTAATTGAGGTGGCGAATTTCTTTGGTTAAGGTTGGGGCCTGCCACTGGATTCCCCTGAGGGAAATTGGTTGAGGCGGGCCCTCTAAGGGGTAATTGGTTTTGAGTAGGATGGAGGATTGGGACCAATTGAGGGGCTGAGAAAGGCAGACGAGAGTGCCGTACAGGCTGGGCGGCGTGTTGAGAAACCGCCGCTACTTGGTACGCAGGAGGCTCAGAATACTGATCTGAGCTTTCCATGATTGCGTCCGCAATTTTGGATAAATAGCCCAAACTCTGGTTGGGTTGGGCTATAAGTGCCGATCGGGCATGCTGGGGAAGACACCTCAAAAAGTGAGGCTTTATTAGGTCGTCCCCAATCCTGGTCCCCGCTATAGAGCGTAAATGGGTCAGGAAGAGAGATGGTCTCATCCCAGAAAGGTTGGTTACGGCGGCTAAACGTTGTTGCCGCGCGCTTCCAGGCTCATCCAATGCGTCGAGCAGAGCTTCACGCATGTTGCTATATGGGTTGCGGCCGGCCGACCTTATTATGTGTGCAACATGCGGTCGTTGAGTGCGGTCAAGCACTTTCAACAGCTCGACTGCACGAAGTTGTTCGTCGTGCAAGGCCGAGGCCTGGAAGATGCGGTCTGCCACTGCAAACCACAGGTCTGGGTCCTCCTCATCGAAGGGGGGAAGTCCTATATTAGGGTGACGAGTCCCATTCCCGAGGCTGGAAGCATCGTGGAATTCTTGGGACTCTGTAGGTCTTTGGGGTTGTTGTGAGGAGCTGGCACCAGTTGTGGGCATTAAAATGCCGGAATTTGCCAAAGGGCGGATACCAGGGGCGTTAGAAGAGGTTGGGAGTGCGTCAGAAGGTTGGGGTCGGTTAACGACACTGGGGGCAACGGGTGGTGCCAGAGGAGTAGATTGTGCCGGCAAGTCTTGGTCAGCATTGACTTGCTCAGCAGGGAAATCGACGCTGGAGGCGTCGTGAAATTCAAGGGACTCGGGTTGGTCCTGAGCCTTTTTGGCCATGGTGTTTCGCGTGTTGACCAATGTGGGTTGTTTTTATTAGTGGTGCGTCGACACGGACGCGGGTTTCACTAATATACCACTGACTGTTCTCCGAAGAAAAAGAAAAACCGCACAAAGTTCTCCGAAAGAGGAGAATAAATAAAACTCACTAACGTATTGTGTTAAATAAAGTTTTCTTTATTGTAAAATTTTAGATTCACTCCTTTATATATTTACGTAAATTCTGGTGCATTAGTTTTCTTAATATTAAAGGTAAGATAAAATAAAAACACTGAATGACGTGAGTCCGTTTGACTATCACAAAATATCATAAAAACACCGAATGACGCGACTCGTATCTGGACACCGAAACGCACTCCATGGAAAATGAGATCTGACTAATCCCATTGGAAGTCATCAAAAGGAAAGGAACCCTGAAAGAAACTGGAAAGGAGGCGGAGTTACACGATTAACTTGAAGTAGTTAATCGTGATTGGACCGGACGGAATAGGCATACATTACGCATGTGTGCGTATGCCATGCATACGATCGTTCAGCGACCGTGGATGGCGGGCAACATCGCTAGTGCATTTTCTAGGAATGTAAATAATAGCATCTGGGGTGTGAAAGACCCAAACCGATGATTTGGTCATCCTAATGGAAGGCCATAAATCTTCATTTCGGTTGCCGATGATTACATTGCAACGAACATAGGGTGCAGCCGTTGCCAGATGTTGAAAGTAAACATTTTCTGGCTGCATCCTGGTCGTCGCGCGATTACGGTCTCTGAACATGGGGACCGCTAATTGGAAGCCAGCGATTGCTGGTAAACAGGGACATGTTTGATTTGCGTCAACAGAAACCTTGTCGGCGGTAGTAAATCAATAGGGGCAATAGCCGTATGCATGTTATGCCGGGGGTAAACAAATACAACGAGTCACAAGGAACTCTTGTTGATTGTTGTTTCCATAGCTTAAGGCTATGGAAACGAGATGCCCTGGCAGAATGTATGCCTAAAGATAAGATTTCAGATGCCATGGCAATGTGATGATTTTGCCATGGACTTATGTTCTTTTCAGGAAATGATGTACGCCTCGGGGGTGACTTTTCGATGCCACGGCAAGGTGATAAGCTTTGCCGTGGGCTCAATGTTTTTTAGGGAATATGGTCTGGCCGAGGGTGAGTTTTCGATGCCACGGCAAGGTGATAAGCTTTGCCGTGGGCTTAATGTTTTTTAGGGAATATGGTCTGGCCGAGGGTGAGTTTTCGATGCCACGGCAAGGTGATAAGCTTTGCCGTGGATTTAATGTTTTCAGTGGTGATGCTGGAGAAAAAGGGGTTTGGAAGGAAATCCCCTACAGAATAGGTAAGCTGCCTAACATAAATTCAAAACGGTTATCCGATTGGGTAACCGTATTAATTCCGGCGATTTGGCTGAGGGTAAATGCCGTAGCAAGGTTACGCAACCTTGCTGAAGTTCGACCGAGAGGTAAGTCGTTCGCCTGGAAAGGTGGGGATCGAGCGATGTATGGCTCTTCGGGCCCTGAAAAGCCCCACAGTTCTGTGTGTGGTTTTCTATTCTAACTCGCCCTTTGTTTTCGTTCATGCTAATTTGAATGAGGGTGTCATATTTTTCAGGACACCCAACTCAACTACAATATGGTAGAGTCTTAGCC
This sequence comes from Microdon myrmicae, assembly GCA_963931805.1. Classification (NCBI taxonomy): domain Eukaryota; kingdom Metazoa; phylum Arthropoda; class Insecta; order Diptera; family Syrphidae; genus Microdon; species Microdon myrmicae. The sequence goes on from OZ007501.1 coordinate 61,958,529, forward strand.
TTGCGACTAAGTCGTAGGCTTTTTTGAATTCAACGAACAGTTGGTGAACCGTCTCTCCGTAGCCCGACTTGTTTTCCAGCAATTGCCTTACTGGGAACATTTGGTCGCTTGGTGACCGGATCCGCACTGGTGGTCTCCCAATATTTCCTCTGCGTACGGTGTGATTCTCGCCAGTATGACATTTGTTAGTATTTTGTATGTGGTTGGGAGCAATGATATTCCTCTGTAGTTTTCGCAGTCAGATCTGTCGCCCTTTTCGAAAATGGAGACGACTATTGAGGTTTTCCATTCTTCCAGAGTGACTCCCTTATCCCATATTGTTTTTGATGAGTTGGCGTACCTTTCGAGCAGTTGCCTCCCCTCCATGCTTCACAAGCTCTGTCGGTAGGCAGTCGACTCCGGGAGCCTTGTTGTTTTTCAATCGATTTATTACGTCTACAACTTCAATTCAATTAATTTTTTTTATTAGGTAGATAATTACATTTATGGTATATTTTACAACTAGTATTTAAGAGTTTTAGGACAGCAATTCCTTTACAACTATACTCTTAAATCTATATAATGACACGTCTACAACTTCGTTGAAAGAGGGCTCTGGGATCTGAGGCTCGGCTGTATGTACGTCTGGTGCGTTTATTTGTGGTTGATGGGTGAGTACATTGAGGGAACCTTGTTCTTTTTCAATCGATTTATTGCCTCTACAACTTCGTTGAAAGAGGGCTCTGGGATCTGAGGCGCGGCTGTATGTATGTCTGGTGCGTTTATTTGTGGTTGATGGGTTTTCATTGAGCAGGTTTTCAAAGTATTGCTTCCATCTTGCCACGATATTGTTTGTTTCTGTGACCAGACAACCGTTTGGGTCTCGAATTATGTTGGTTCTCGGTGGCCATTTCTAATTGAGTTTATGAGGGCATACATACGTCTGATGTTCTTTGCTCGTATATTTCCTATGATTTTTTCGATTCGAGTTTTGTCCCATTCGCGATAGTTGAGTTTGGAAAGTTTCATTGCCTCTTTCCGAATTGTCGCGTATCTTTCTGCGTTGACTTCATCATATCTGTTTAACTGGATCACTCTGGGGCGTTTACGTTGTTCAAGGTATAGCTCGAACTCATTGTCAAACCATGGTTTGAACGTAATTGGTTTCTTAAATACTAATACCTTTTGGGCTGTTTGTTTGATTAGTTCTTTGATTGATGTCCATTTAGTGTTCACATTATCGGCTTCCTCTTCCTCACTACTTCCATTTCTAGGATTCTAAATCTATTCGTTAGTTCGTCTTGATATTCAGCCCTTTTGTGGAGGTCTTTTAGTTTATCAATGTCGAACTTTTAGCTCATCTCTCGTGACTACCCATGTGGGTTTGCTGCGAGCCGACTCCTAATTTTGCCCATCACTAGAAGGTGATCGAAGTCGCAATCTACTCCTCTATATGATCTTACGTCAAGGATATTTGAGTGGTGTCTTTTGTCTATGAGGAGGTGGTGTTTTGGCGGATTTTTATTTATCGATGCAGGTGTTCCGCCGAACACTGCTTGGGAATAAAAGTCACCTTTTTTTTAATTTAGCGATATGCCTTTATTTATTATTAATTTACAAAAAAAGGATTCGCGGCGACACACTCTTAGTTTTTTATTTTTATTTTCGTCACTTTTACTCGCACCGCCACACTCGTCCGTTTTCTTGAAGGTTGCGGGTCTTCCTCTCGTTGAGGTTAATATCGTACTCAATAATATATCTCGCGACGGCAAAAATTCTCACCGAAGTTGTTCTCTCTTCCCCTCGTTCGACCTTTTTTATTTCCTTCGTACCTTATGACATTTTCTACCCTGTGTTTTTAATGGTGCTTAATTACCCAGGGTATTTTACCTGGCTGCGATCATTATTTTCGGCTGCGATACTTACAGGTAACTGGTTCTACAGTAGGGTACATGTTAAAATAATTGCCGTATTTGAGCCTGTACCTACGGTGATCTTTTCGCGATGGAAAAACCGAATTGCGGCTGACTCCAGAGGAGATTACCAGTATTGTCCAATACTTGGCCGCGTGGTATTTTAGTAATTTTTGCTGCGTTGGTTAATGCATTTTTCAGCTAATGCATTTGCAACGAATTCGTTTCAGAAAAATGTGATTTTTCTGTCGCCGTGTAGGCACAAGGAGTTTGGTGAAACATGCAACCCACCTGTAAGAGAGCACGTGCGGTTGAGGACAAAAGTATACATGGGCGAACTAATAGATTTACCTTAAAGTGTTTTTGGGGTTCGTAGAACCGCCACAGTCTATTTTTTTACGCCTTACGCCGTCGGGTGATATCCATGTGGCTTTTTCGATTTGCTTGAGCTTGAACATCGTGCTTTTCACTACCAGATCTTTTGACGCTGCGAACGTGATAATTCGAATTCCATTATCATTTGAAATGTCGTGCAGGCTTTCTTTACCTATAGTTGGTTGGAAGATATCTTCTTTCCAATTTTCGCATTCAGGTCGCCGAGGAGGAATTTAACATAGGATGATGAGATCCCATCAAATATTTCCTCTAGCGTCTTGTAGAACGTGTCCTTCGTTTCTTCGTCGTTAGATTCTGTTGGGGCATGTACGTTTATAAATACATAATTCTACCATGGCACCAACATTCGGTCATTAATAATATTTCACATCTTGTACATGTATAATATTTCACATACAAAAAGCCGGTTCCGAGGTTATGTGTATCGGTACCTCCACATGCCAGTGTAAATCCGTTGGTTTCGATTACTTGATGTGGGAGTCGGACTTCCTGAAGGGCGAGGATGTCCATTTTATATTGTTTCGCGTTTTCTACGACTGTCTGTATCGCGCCTGGTTTATATAACGTTCGAACATTCCACGTGCCGATGCGTATATCCCGCTTTTTACGTTTTTCCCTACGTCTTCGTTTTGTCGAGTCGGTGTTTTATTGATGATTTGTTCCCTTATGGTAGTGTCGGCTCATCACACCTACGCCTACCGGGTTTTCGTCGGAGTGTTTTGTGTAGATTGGTTTTTAATTTCTGTTCCCAGGAGTCTTGGGGTCTCAGATAGTCCGCCAAATCAGAGTCCCGTTTTGATATGGTAAGGTCTGCTTACTTCTCTGATTCGATCCGGTGTCAGAGAGGCGCCGTTATAATACAGCCGGTATACCCCTGGCTGCAAACCATCCAATGGGAACGGTGCCGCGTAACACCCTGGATTGGGGGTGGTAGACCTTTGTGTGTTACTCCTCGCTAGCCTGCCTGACGTGGGTGTCCCTACTGGAAGCATATGCTTCCGTTAGCATAGCCTGAGTGATTCATTGTAATTTACCCCATCGCACCATGTCAAGGTTTCTACCAAGCGGGGAAATTAAAGACATAAAATATTAAACATACAACATACATTTACATTTCCGCATGCAAATGCTTAATTACATTTTCATTCATTAAGACAAAAACAAAACCATACCGGTGATGATATTTCAGTTAAAAACGATATCAATCATCATCGTTAAAAAGGATATCGTACCGTATGACGGTTAGATGGTATTTGGGGAAAATAGCATATAACACATGACACAATTTTCTTTTGACAACTCTGTTCTTGATGATGATCACGCTTCGGGTGACTATATAACATATACCATATACCCTTATTATACACAACGTATGTTACACGACATATGTCATATGATATATGAAGCACAATATACGAGATACGATATGCGGGATGCGAGATACGAGATACAAAATACAAGATACAAGACAATAGGTGTGCAAGTAGAAACTCTGCTCTGAAATTGATTGCATTAAAAACATAATTGAATGGATCCAATTCGGTAGCCATTTTGTATATATGTAGCTTAGTCATTGCTGTTTTTATGACTGAGTTTTAGTCATTTACAAGCTGTTATTCCGAGTGCATCAGTTGTATAAGAGATGGATGCCGATAGGCAACATTTACGATATTGCATTCTATTCCGTTTTCAAATGAAAAAAAAATGCTGCTCGAGCTATGGGATTGATTAATTCGACTTTGGGTGTGCATTTGTGGGGGTTCTTTAAGTTTACGCAAGAACCACCCACAATTTCGACCCTAAACTCCCTTGGCAAATTGGCAGTTACCTGCAAAAATCCCCTTCACATTTCCTTCATTCAGGTTTTATCCTTAATTTAATATTTGTATATGTATCTTTTTTTTCTTCATCCATCAGAGACACAATCAAACTAACAGACCAAAGATTTAAGAAAACAATTAAGTCCAAACCTTGGTTTGGTCATGAGTGCAGGGCGAAGATCGAAGAACGTAAACGCCTCAGAGTGATCCACTTAGAAAGATATGATGAAGTTAACGCAGAAAGATACGCGACAATTCGGAGAGAGACAATGAGGCTCTTCAAACGCAAAAAACGCGAATGGGAGAAGACTCGGATCGAAAAAATCCCAGAAAATTCTAGGGCAAAGAACATCAGGGGTATGTATGTCGGCATAAATTCAATTAGAAATGGCTACCGAGGAAGAGCCAAAATAATTCGAGACGCAAACGGCTGTCTGGTCACAGAAACAAACAATGTCGTGACAAAATGGAAGCAGTACTTTGAAAACCTGCTCAATGTACGCACCCATCAACCACAGATAAATGCACCAAGCGTACATACAGCCGAGCCTCAGATCCCAGAGCCGTCTCTCAACGAAGTTGTAGACGCAATAAACCGATTGAAAAACAACAAGGCTCCCGGAGTCGACTGCATACCGGCAGAGCTTGTGAAGCATGGAGGAGAGGCAACCGCTCGAAAGATCCACCAGCTCATCCAAACAATATGGGATAAGGAAGTCACTCCGGAAGAATGGAAAACCTCAATAGTCATCCCCATTTTCAAAAAAGGCGACAGATCTGACTGCGAAAACTACAGAGGAATATCATTGCTCCCAACCGCATACAAAATATTAACAAATGTCATTCTGGCTAGAATCACACCGTACGCAGAAGAGATATTGGGAGACTACCAATATGGATTCCGTAGGAACCGGTCAACAAGCGACCAAATGTTCACAATAAGACAACTGCTGGAAAAGAAGTGGGAATACGGAGAGACGCTTCACCAACTGTTCGTTGACTTCAAAAAAGCCTACGACTCAGTCGCAAGGCAGAGACTCTACCATATTCTAGTTGAGCTGGGAGTCCCAAAAAATATGCCGCCCTCATTCAAATTTGCATGAACGAAAACAAAGGGTGAGTCAGAATAGAAAACCACCTCTTAGAACCATTTGAAATCCGGGACGGACTAAAGCAGGGAGATGGTCTATCACCGTGTCTCTTTAACCTTGTGCTCGAGTATGTCATCAGAAAGATACAAGACGACAACATGGCCGGATCATCCCTGAACGGGGTCACACAAGTGCTCGCATATGCGGATGACATGGCCGTTCTGGGCGATAATCTAGAGACTGTTAGTAAAAACTGTGAAATCATCATGCAAGCGGCAGAAGAGGTGAGCCTAGAAATAAATGAAGACAAAACAAAATACATGATTACGGCGAGAGCAGGTGGATCTCAGATAAAACATATAAATGTCAGAGGTAAGATATTTGAAAAAGTTAAAGAATTTAAATATCTGGGAACGATACTGACGGCCAGTAACGAAATGTCGAAGGAAATTAACAAGAGACTGGATTCCGGCAACGCGAGTTGGCACGCAGTCAGTAAACTGCTGAAATCCAGACTGCTATCACGTAACATAAAGCTCCGTGTCTATAGAACCATAATCATGCCGATTGTTCTATATGGATGCGAAACATGGGCTCTCACAAAACGGGAAGAAAACAAATTCCGCGTATTCGAGAATAAAGTTTTGAGGGGCATCTTTGGAGGTAAATATGACGAGGAGGCAGGCCAATGGAGGAGACTCCATAACCACGAATTGGAAGAGCTATATCGCAAACCTACAATAGGGACAGTAATCAAGTCGCGAAGATTAAGATGGGCCGGACACGTGGCGCGAATGGGCAACGATAGGACCGTGCATAAAATTCTTGAAGGTAGACCAACGGGAAAGAGACCGGTAGGACGGCCGCGACGGAGATGGGAGGAAAATGTTAGGTGTGACCTTGAGGAGATCGGATCGAATGGTCAAGCGTGGAAGGAGAGTGCCCAGGACAGGGAACGATGGCGAAGCCGAGTCGGTGAGGTCATGAACTTCCGGGTTCCTACAGGCCAATAAATAATAATAATAATAATAATAATAATATGTATCTTTTTCAAAAAAGTTGAATTTGACAGAAAAGACGACTTTCTACTCGCACACCTGTTACAAAATACATGATGCAAGATACAAGATTTATGGTACAAGATACAAGATACATGATTCAAGATACAAGATACATGATAAAAGTTACAGGAACATGATGAAGTGCACTAGATACAAAATACAAGATACAAGACGCAAAACACAAAATATAAAATACAAGGTGCAAGATTCAAGATACGGGATACGAGATATGAGATACGAGATATGAGATACGATGTGCTAATCTTAAAAACCAGACCAATCATGTTGCGGATCATGTATGACATGATATGGGTAAGCCGCCGAACATTTTATAGAAGCTCATTAGTTAACTCTCGACTGGCGTGAGATAGGCATCAGTAAGAAGTCGTAAGGAGGAATGAATGAGCCTTACCCATATAAGTTCACTGTAGATGTAAAAATATTATCATAATTCGAGCTGATCTGAAAGATTTTATATATGGGCCGTCCCGGAATTAATCGGCCTGACACATAGATGGCGACATTTATTAAAATATAATGACTGTGGTAGATAGTACGAACCTTAGAAAGATTAAGGTTCAAATTTGAAGGCGCTACGTAGTTGATTAACATACTTGTTTGACAGAAATCAAAAATGAACGCTGTCAGTGAATTTGTAAACATGGAAAAAATTTGTCATCGTTATGTGATTCAATACTTTCATTTGAAACGACTTCGTGCAACCAATATCAAAGCCGAGCTGCAATGTACTTTGGGGGAGTCTGGACCTGTGGCGATTCCGTCAAACCCCACTGTTACTTACCTGAAGAACCCCCACACCTACAACCCAGTCTGTATCAACTTTCTGCTAATGCAATCGCATTAAGAACCTGTAAATGCTTCATGCAACAAAATTCATCAAATGTATTTACCTAAAAGCTCCTGGAAGAGAATTCTTACCTGCATTCATTTATTCGAATTCAAAATTCCTCTTAAGAATTCTGTTCCAAACAGCACATCTCTGAAAAGAATCGGTTCACATATAATGTAACCGCATAATCAGGGAATCTTAGCCTCGAGTTGGTTATTCCCAGCCTAAGATGTGTACAACTTGTTTACATATACATCGGCTGGCGATTCATTGTCCAACTGCCAAGCAGCGTCGGGCAGTTTGTTTGTTCAGCTGGCATATACCCGACCATGATCCCTCGGCTAGACGAATAAATAATCTCAAATTTCGTTCTTTTCCACAAACGAATTTCCCTGCATATGGAAATGCAAGAAGGGATTCGTTTTGCCACCGACCCAAGATACGATATACAATTCTCATTGTATAAAATATTGTAATATATTAGCACCTCATTCGAATGGCTATTCGCCTATTTACACAGGGGCATCACTCATCTAAGACTCTTATGATGCCGTGGTCCCATCTTTGCTTTTAACACATTTTTTTTCGACGTATTGTCGTCTATTTGGGCTCCTCGATAGTATAGTGGTTAGTATACCCGCCTGTCACCCGTGAGACCGGGGTTCGATTCCCCGTCGGGGAGCCTCTGGCGCAAGACTAATGACCTTGCCCAGAAAAAATAAATCATTATGGAAAATTTAACAAGCCTTAGAACTTGCTAAATAAGGCCAAGACCGGTCCCCGGTTGTAGTGCCGATGATGATGATGATTATCGTCTATTTATTTAGACGCGATGCACTTCATAGACAACGATCGCCCCGATTTCTTTGTCCTTGCCGCCTGCCCGCTTTGTTTTTCCATTGCCCTCGCGCATGAGTAAACAACACAGATCTGAACGATCACACACATACCACCATGATCTTCATTACGAGATCTAGTTTTCTATTCCACCAAGAGAGACTTTACGTTTCTCTGGTGGTAAGTAAATACATATCCTTAGTGGAGAGGATATCTACCACCACACTACAAAACTCACCCCAAAAGAGGGTTGTATCCCTGAGTCTAATTCCATCCGCCGATCACCACAGTCGTTGCGGCTCCCGCTCCTCGTCGCACACCGAGGACGCGAAAATACCTGGAGTAATATTAATAATAAGTTTAAGTGAAGTATAAAAAACACTAACATATGTAATAATGGCTGGGAACAAAGTGATTTTTATTTAGAGACTAAAACGGAACAAATAAAGAATTATTGTTGATCAAACCGGAGTGTTTTGTTTCTGTGTTATGTCCGCTCGGTTGCGAAGGTCAACCATCGATTTCTTCCTCCTTGCGTTGTGAGCAGTGTCCACGTGAAGAAGAGACGATGGGGATGGAAGTGAACCTAGTGCTCGTGTCTGGCACCATACTTCCTCCCCACAGACCTTCGTTTTGAACAGTGAATTATTCGGTGGCGGAGTTTAAAGGAGGACGTGCGACCTGGGAAAACGAACATCGCAGCGGTCGACCAAATGAGGTGACTAATCCAGAAATGGTAAAAACAAAATCCACAAAATGGTATTGGATGACCGTAAACTAAAAGTGCGAAAGTTAGTAGCAATAGTAGGCATTTCACTAAGTGCTGTACATCACATACTGATTGAATATTTGGACATGAGAAAGCTGTGTGCAAGATGGGTACTGCATTTGCTCACAAAATCGAACAAAATCAGCGTCGTGACGATGTTTCAATTGAGGATTCGGCCATGTTTCGCCGCAACAAAGCCGAGTTTGCGTAACATGGGTCCATCACTACACACCCGAGACGAAGGAACACTCAAAACAAGAGACTGGAGCGGGAGAATCGGCTCCAAAGAAAGCAAAAACGATTCCATCTGAATGCAAGATTATGGCTTGCGTTTTTTGGGATGCCCGTGGTATAACTTTTTTCCTCCTCGATAGTATAGCGGTTAGTATACCCGCCTGTTACGCGGGAGACCGGGATTCGATTCTTCGTCGGGGAGCCTCTGGCGCAAGACTAATGACCTTGCCCAGAAAAAACAAATCAGTATGGAAGATTTAACAAGCCTCAGGACTTGCTAAATAAGGCCAAGACCGGTTCCCGGTTGTAGTGCCGATGACGATGATGGTGGTATAACTTTCATTGATTATCTTGAAAAAGGAAAAACCATCAACGGTGAGTATTATGCGAACTTATTGCAGCGTTTGAGTGATGAAGTTAGTGAAAAAATACCGTATTTGGCAAAAAAGAAGGTGTTGTTCTTTCAGGACAATACGCCTGTTCAGACATACGTTATTGCAGTGGCGAACATCAATGATTTGAGTTACGAATTACATCCTCATGCAGCCTATTGGCGAGATTTAGCATTCTCGGACTATTGTCTCTTTTCAAACTTGATGAAATGGCTCGGTGGTAAAAGATTTGTTATACGATTCGCCCCCGTGCTTCTCAATTATAATGAGGAAAAGTACCGACCGATGGATCCCGATGGATACTTGTTTTGTAGATTGTCCGCTGTGGTCCTACTATGGACATGCGGACGTGTGTTTTTTAAACCTTCCAGAAAATCCAAAGGAAGCGCCGCACGACTATGTCACGCAAGTATCAGTGTACATACACCAAAACAAATTGTCGAAATTAACGATGGCGCTAATCAAAAGGAGAGCTGCAGAGAACGACCAGTTCTAGCAGATTTCGAAAACACAACCCAGCGACAAAAACTCCATATCACAGCCATAGTTAAAACAAAACTGATTTATTTTATTATTAATTTTATTTCGATAGATCGTATCTTCGCACAGGCTATTCACTGACTGGGTTCTAATCTACTCTTATTTCTCTATTTAAGTTCGGACGCATCGCCTCTCATTATAGATCCCTTTCTCTGTATTTCTTATTATCCATTTGAAACTCTGGCTAATGCAAATAAAACATTACATGCACTTCAAACAGGGTCAGAGCCCATGGACAATGGGTGAGAATATGGACTCTGGATACGACTTTGGGTAAAACATCTGGTTACAATGTGTATGGAGATGTGATGTTTAAATTTTAGAAATTGTGTGTATGCGAACCAAATCGACATTTGGTTCGTTTAACACGTATCTGTCTGGGCATAGAGTGCATATGCATTGTGATGTTTAGATTTCGGGAATTGTGTGTATGCGAACCACTTGGACATTTGGTTCGTTTAACACGTATTTGTCTGGACATAGGGTACATATAAAGATATGCATTGTGATGTTTAGATTTCAGGAATTGTGTGTATGCGAACCAAATGGGCATTCGGTTCATTTAACACGTGTTTGTTTGGACATAGGGTGCATATAAAGATATGCAATGTGATGTTTAGATTTCAGGAATTCTGTGTATGCGAACCAAATGGATATTTGGTTCGTTTAACATGTGTTTATTTAGACATACGATGCATATGAATTGCATCGTGGTGTTCAGATTTTAGGAATTTCTAAGAGTTGAATCCAAAAGCGTGACGATTGAACGTTTAGTTCACCTTGTTCAACATTGGATTCAATGTAGATTTGGGCATATGGATGCTTTATTTGATAGGATATGGTTTGTATGGCATTGTATATAAATTAGGAGGTAATATGTATGTGTCTGGGAAGTGGTTGGCCTTCTTGGAGCACTACGTCCTGCCCTCCTTCAAGAAAGAAAATTAATCTGTAAGAGATTACACTACAGATTAGTCGATTATTAAGAGCTGATGTCTAGTGTAGTTGGCTATGTTGAACGTTTCTTACTATAAACAAGGTATCGAAGCTATTGGAGATCGCTGGGAAAAGTGTACGAGATAAAAGGAGACTATGTTGATAAATAAATAAAGTTTTTGCCAAATATTTTATGTTTTCTTTGTCAGCTCGATTAATTCTGGGATTCTGGTATAAATATACTACTATTTTATAAAAAAAACTTACAGGGCAAGAAAAAAGTCGAACGTCTACTCGGAGCACATTGAAGCTTTAGCCATCTACCAGGGCAGAGCAAATCAACTGGACAGTACATGAGACCAACATAAGAATGCTCCAGTGTTATCCTCAAACAACGGCAGAAAATTCATCAGCGCAGTATTTAGAAGAGGGAATACGTCGACCCTGTCCTCGGAAGAAATCTCGAGAGATGATTACTTCGGGAACAAATGGCAATGTGCTTGCCTGGTTGGGTTTAGGCCATAGGCACTTACGGATAAGTGAAAACAGAGTGAATCGGACCTCCAACTGAAATCTCGTGAACCCTTTATCTTCAGAAGATTATCATCTACAGGTCGTGAAAAAAAGAAGACGACATCAAAATACAATGCTGTGGTGGAGCATGGCAACACTATAGCCTGTGGGTTGGCGAGCGAAGCCCCTATAAAATAATATCATATTGCATGGCTCGCCTACACCTATCTACAAAGTTTTCTAATTTCTGTGATCAGAAATTTGTTTCAATTGATTGAAGAATATGTTAACTCTTTGAATTACTAGAACATGACCCATTAAAAGCTTTTTGAGTTTATTTTTCAGTGTCTCGTTGTCGTACACTTTTGTTCTGATTGCATTGGAGGTAGCGTCGAAGTACTTTCATTTCAACGCTGTGCTGGAAGTGCCCTCGTATGACTTCTATACCTGTGAAATCAACAAGTGGCGAAATATATTGTACATCGATACTTTTTTACCTCTGGAAGAGAGGGTAAGCTACAATCAGCATGTTTACAGTGTTTACAAATAGTTCAATGGAAAAACGTATTCTACTTTACTATAAGTGTATGCCGTGGACGTGGTTTATTTCCCTAGAGGTTCAGTTCTTTGCAGCTGGCTGCTTAGTTCTCCTGCTGGCTCAAATTCATCCCAAATATGCAGCAATTATTTGTTCAGCAATGTTTTTAATATCTACTGCCGCATCAACGTTTTTAGAAATGAATCAGTACGGGTTGGTAAGGTAAGTGCGATAATAATAATTAATAATAATAATTAATTATTATTATAATTAATTAATTAATAATAATAATAATTCTTATTTGAAGAATGAGGAGAACTACAGTAGTTATTTGCATAATAGGTATTCACCTTGTATATGGTGATAAATTGTAGGTTTCAGAATAAATAGAGAAAAATATATACAATCGATTGTTCGTAGACGGCGAAGCCTCCAAGTATTGGGTTGTAGCACATGTTGTACGTCCGAGACGCCGTGCCTCCTCGTCAGAGGGAAGAGCGTGGACCTTTTATATAAACTTTCAATCTTGTCTTTCTGTCCGTCTTCTTTCTCTTATATTAATAAATCTGTTGATTTCTTCTTTTTATTTCTCTTCTTTATTCCGTTCTAATAACTTCCTTTTACAACTCTGTTTTAATAACTTCGTCAACTCTGTATTCTATTCTCGTCTTCTATCTCTTATCTTTAATCTCCCATCTTACTCGACTGTCTCTCTATTTCTTCTCGACTGACTCTCTAATCTCAACTCTATCTCGACTCTTTAATCTATTGTTTCTCGACTCTCTCTCTATTCTCAACTAACTTTACAATGAAATTTTCCCTCTTCTTATATAACTTTGTGTTCTAATCTACTGTAAATTATTACTTGAACAAAATCAATTTTATCAAATTATTATTTAATCTATTGTGACTTTTAATTTTGAACAAATTTTGAACGAAAATCAAAGAGCCATGTTTCAAATGAAAAAAGGGGCATGTTATGAAAAAAGGGACATGTATGAAGTGTACTGAAACTGATTTGATATGGAATATAGTGGATGTTTATTTAGGATATATATTAAATGAGAATGTTAGATATGTTAAGAGAATGTTTTAAGGATGTGTTAGATAATTAATGAGATTCAGTGTTAAAGTTAATAATTACACACATGAAATGTCCGATTTTATAGTAAACATTTAAAAGTCAGTATTCTTTTTCCGTAAATTTTTATTTAATCAGATTAGGATTGTGGTGTAAAAGTAAGTATGCCGATGTACGACACCGGTTCACTAATAAACCCCAACGATTGTTCCGCTGAATATCATCATCATCATCATCGGCACTACAACCGGGGGTCGGTCGTGGCTTTATTTTGCAAGTCCTGGGGTTTGTTAAATTTTCCATAATGATTTGTTTTTTTCCGGGCAAGGTCGATAGTCTCCCGGGTATACTAACCACTATACTATCGAGGAGCTACTGAGTATACGAGCACAAAAATCCAAGCACTAAGGAAAGTGAAAGATAAAAACGCACCGGATTGTTTTGGTGTAATTATTTTTTATTGTAATCTTTCCGTTCCGTTAGACGAATACATTAGTTTGTTGTAGACTTAATTACGTAACACAACTGTCATATGTTTTTATATTAAACCGCGGTACATATTAGAGTTAACAAAACGGAAGCTGCGTTTAGCTTATTTGATCTTAACACTTTTACGCTGATAGGAAGTTATATTTAGCGAAACGCACAAGGACGGTCTGCAACACCAGCTCGACATAGGATCACGCACGATACAAAGGATACTCCGTTCGGACTCGACTCCGTATATTAAAAAAAACTTAATAGGCGCGTATAGTGCGTGTGCACTCTTGTGACGATGATATCTGACTCTCCGATGCAATTCTATATCCGTCAGATTCAACGGCGATGGGTTATATCGGTGTGGGAGGATTCTATATGTGTCCGCACAGGACAAGTACGTTGCCCTTCAGCCTGCATATCGGCAACGACGAAAATGCACCTGAATAAACATGGTCTGGTGTAATGAATTGCAGGCGTTAAGAGATACGCGATAGCGAAGATCGCCGAAGGGAGACATAGGTTTCTGTGTCTTAAATAAACAGAAACGCTATTTCGAGGGCCATAAATCTTTGATGACCTGCGCCTGACAACGAAATAGGTTTTTGATTTAAGATACACAAAAACGCAATTTCAAGGGTCACGATGATACGCACATCGTGTTTACTCAGGCGGTCATGGTAATGCCGTTGTAGGCTATACATTCTGGTGACGATAGGTCAGCCGAAAATTTGGGTTTTGTTTACAAGACGGTGCCGGCACATAAGTATAATGGCGAGGAATTAGCCTTGCAGATGTGCAAGCGTACATCTCGCCCAGGGTGGCCATCGACCAGCGATCAGTTAATAGGGTAAACAGAGTGATGTTACTGTGTGTTTGTCTAGGGTATGATTGTCTAACGTCAATCATATTAGTGCCCAAATCCCATGATCGGTAGATAACTGATAAAGGAAATTGCTCACAACTCTAGCGAACCTTGGGATTGAGGCAATATTCACTCATGAACCGTAGCAAGAATGCCGACTACAGCTGTGTCAACAATTACGCTGGCCAGCCTATTTATCTTTTATAATTGCTGACAAGCCGAGCCGATTGTCTGGCACGGCTCATGTAATATGAGTGAAATCACTTGTTTGATGTGCATGCCTGCTGGGGTTTTACTTTCAGGTGAAAGTTATTTGAAAGAAAACTTACACTGCTCGAATTCAGGTAAGTATAGTGGTTTATGGAGTGAGGGAAAAGTAGGTTGTTTTAATGAAATGGATGGTTCTTTAGGAAGGTTTTAAAGAACCGCCACAGGATCCGTTGGCATCTATGACATTCTTCCAACGTGATACAAGGTCAAATATTCTTTTTTCGTAGAAGTGCTGACTTTTTGAGGCAATGAAATCTTCAAGGGCTTTTATGAACTCTGCTCGGTTCTGGAAGACCTACTGCTGGCAAAATGAATACAGATTGCTGAAAAGATGGTAGTCCGTTGGGGAAATGCCAGAAGAGTACGATGGTTGCGGAGGAATTTCAAATCACAATTGCAACCGTTTTTGTGCCGTTACTTGTGAGGTATGGGGTCTAGCGTTGTCATGCAAAAGGTTCGGCCCGTGTATTGAGCAACGCAGGTTACTTTTCGGCCAATTTGGCATATGTCGATTTCCTCACAATATTTAATAGCGTTTATCGTTTCTCCTGGTTGAAAAAATGAAAAGTGGATTGATCCTTTCGATGTCCACCAAACTATCACCATAACCTTTTTTGGGCTAAGATCGGGTTTGGGGGTGTGTTTTGGTGTTTCACCTGCATCTAACCTTTGCCCAGGTCTTTTACGGTTATCATACAGAATCCGCTTTTTATCACAGGTGACTATTCGGTGCAAAAACGTTTCAGTTTGGTTTCTTAATCTAAGCGATGCGCACATTTTCAGATGCCATCGTTTTTGGGACTCGTTCAGTTCATGGGATACCCACTTATCGAGTTTCTTTACCTTCCCAATGTAGTAGTCGTTGTTACTACTGGCTTCGTTCCCAGGTAGCGTGTCTCCTTGTCCTGAAAAGGATGAGGGTTCCCTTTAAGACAGCTCTTGAGGGGACCCGTTGCGGTTCCCGCCGTGCTTCCTCAAACCTTGAGGGAAGAGCAGTTACCGATCGTTCTTGGGACTTCGCTTCGAGAATATCGTCCCTGTGCCGTGGAACCTGGTGCCTTCTATTGATGCCCGTAATCGTGGACTCTGTAAGGGTTAAATTAGTGGGGTTGCCAACACTCTACTCACCGGTTCCTTTTCTATGGACGGAAATCGCCTCTGGTTCAAAGCAGCCAACCTTTTCTGACAATGCACAAGTCTAAAATAATGAGAAAAATGCTAGGGTTTAAATATAATTTTTATTTAACGACTGCTCTCAGATACGAGGATACTACTGCTTCCAGATATCAGGATACGACTGCTCTGATATCACTGTAATACTGCTTCCAGACATCATTTTACTCTTCCTTTATAAAGGGAAACAAATCGAGATTTGTATCTCGAAAATGCACAATTTCATACCAAAATTCCGATTTTGGTATCCTGAGTGAGATGCTCAGTGTTTATTTAAGATAAGAATTCAGTTTCCTGAATTCTTATGAAAGTATTGTGCAGATGTGGATATGTAAAGGAATTCGGGTTTTTGTTTGTTCAATTTGATAGATTTTACCAGATTGAGATAACGTATCTCTGGATTTTGAGTTTTGATGATGCCGTGGGGCAAATGTAAAACGATAAACGAATATTTGATTCGTTTATTGTAAATTTTGATTTTAATTTGGTTTTTAAATTAAATTATGCCATGGGGGCAAATGTTAAGCGATAAACGGATGTTTGATTCGTTTATTGGGGATTTTGGATCTAGTTTAGGTTTTTTAGGGTTTTGATTAAATTTTAGGTTTCAGTGTAATATTGCTGGGATTTGGATGTGTTACGGTCACAACCACCCATCCCATAAAAATTATCATCTTGGAGCCATTCTCCACCACTAACCGCGGTACACGCCAAAAACATCCACTTAAAGGATGTGGCATTTATCTAAATAAAAACATTAGCCCATACAACAAATGGTCCCACATAAATTGATGGCAAGCAAATCAAACTAAACGTTCGATTTGCGCTAATCAACTAAACCCCAAATAAATTGAACTGAACGCTCAGCTAATCAATTAAACCCCAAGTGAATTGAACTGAACGCTCAGCTAATCAATTAAACCCCAAGTAAATTGAACTGAACGTCCAATTTGCTCACATAAAAAACCGCAATATAACCATTGAACCAAGGGTTCACCACACAAACCCCTAAGAGCCAAATGTGCTGGCCAGATGCCGTCGTCCAAACAAAATCGATGAGCATCATAAAAATGCGCGCCAGCAATTTTATGACTCCTTAGAAAAATGGTTACCTAAAACCATTAAAACAATCACCGCCAGTTTTCGTTTTAACCAAATTAAGTTAAAACAAACAAAAGGCAATAAAGCACAATGCACGTTCGCCTCGGTGTATTTGATCCTTCCTTTGTATCGATTTCCCACGGAAGAGATTCTTGCCCATTCGGGTACAATAAACAACATAGAGAATCATAAATGTTCATTAGCACAATTCTCTATTTATATTCTCTATCGTTTTCTCACAAAATGGACCCTTGCCGATTCGGCTAAAGAAAACAACAGGCACCATAAAATGAACTACACGTTCGCCTAAACAATAACAACATAGAGAACCACAAATGTGCATTAACACGATGCACTATTGATTTTTCTTTTGTGTTTCATCTATCGATCAAAATTTCCCAAAGATAAAGATTTCCATCCAATGGGAAATTAAAAATGAGAAAAAAACTAGAGACGGGGGGTTGTCGAGTTTTTGGTGGAGACGGTCATTAAGGGAGTTGGTTTATGAGATTTGACCGAGTTGGTCTGAAAGTGGTGCGCGGAGTTAATTTTAAAAATATGTCCGATGAAAAAATGAAAATTGGGGGAGTGGGTTAAAAATCTTGAAGTGAGTTGGTTGGGACCTAGTGACTGAGACGGTCGGAAAAAAGCGTCGGCGATAAAGTAAAGTGAGTGTTCGATTTCCCGGTGTTGGTTATTAAAATTTAAAGCGTTATTAGAAAATAAAATAATTTAAGGAGAATTCCTATTTAAAGATTTGTAATAATAAGTGAGATTACTAAAATTTGAAAATAATTAAGTGCTACCTAATAAATGTAGAAATAATAAGGTGGATAGTAAATATGACTATAATTGAGTGCTAACTAAAAAATCTCCAATTAATAAGGTAAACTTGACTATAATTAAACGCTAAAATGTTTGTAACAATAGGTGACAATTACTATTTATTGAGTATAATAAAGTGCTTATGAAAAGGAATAATAAGTGTGTGGTAAATAAAGTAAGTGGTAAATAAAATCATTACAGATGTACGAATGAGGGAAAAAGCTGGTAGGGCATTTTAGACCACTACACCAATGAGAGAAAGGTGTCGACTTATTGCCAATGGAGATACTCCCATGCTTTTTGCACTCTCCCGCACCGATTTCGTTGGGTCCGCATCCACCGTTACTCTTAAAACATCGTCGTCAACTAACGTTTCCGGCTTCCCACGTGGTTTATTTTCGAAGCTGAAATTTCCCGATGAAACTTTCCAAACCAACGTTGTATAGTGCCTTCGTTTACCGCTACATCCTCAAATGCGTCATTAATGTTTTTCATTGACAATGACGCATTATGTCCAATTTTAAATTCATAAAGGAAGAGGGTTTGAATTTGAATTGCCGACAGCATGGTAAACAATTCCTAGAAAAAAAAAACTGTACTTGTAACGAACCCTAAATTGTCACACGTGAAGCAGACGTACCACTTTACTTTATAAAAAAGAAAATTTAACGTTCTGCCACAGATGTTCACTCTAGAATTTCTTATTTCCGACTGAGTGAAAGTCGGACATTTCATGTGGTACAAGCCAATATATATATGAAATAATTTTCTCCAGCTGAGCAAATATTCCTTGCATTCCGCTCGAAGATAAAAACTTTTTCCGAGAAATATTTCGGTATATTTTATAATTTTATCATATTATGTAATAAAACGGAGAGTGCACATATGAAGAGATTTATGTGTTATGGTTCGCTTGTTCTCGTTCTGGAAGCTTTGATGAGAAGGAGATTTATCGTTCTCGTCAAACTATTGACAGAAAAGTCAATAAATTGTGGATAAGTTTCAAGATGACTGACAGCGGTTGTAGTTATGAGCTCACTAAGAAAGTGTCGATCGCTAAGTAAATGTTCTTAGACTATTTACATGTTACGAGGGTTGCCTCTTATGTTTCGGGATTTGGCAACCCTAGTGTTGCAATCCGGCAATTGACAGCTCTGTCGTAAAGTTGGACGTTTTTGAGGTTATACGCACTCAGAACGTTTTGACATACGAGCGCTATTTGTGTTGTTTACAGTAACTTAAAAGATTCATCTCGGCCCAAAAATGGAATTAAATCGTCAACATTATCGTGCGATTATTTTTTACAACTTTCGGCGTGGATTAACTCTGTTGTATTCCAGAATACTACCCTTATTAAATTTAACACTGAATCTCCTAACACATCCTTAAAAACTTCACTTAACATATATTACATTCTCACTTAATACACACCATTCATAAACATTCACAATATTACCAGTTACAGCACACTTAATAACCTGCACCTTTTTATTTATTGAAAACATAGTAACTTGGATTTTCGTCCAAATGAATTGTTGTTAAAAGTCAGGGAGAAAAAAAGAGAATAGAGGAAGTTCAGAGGAGATTTGGAAGTGAGGACTGTCAAAGAAAAATTTATTGATAGCTGTGAACACAATTTCCGTTGATTTTTTATTAATTCAAATATACATTAACAAGTCGATGATTTAAAATCGATGGTTCTGTCTATAACGAATTTTTTGGATATCGGTGATAGAGGAATGTCTAATACCGAAAAGAAAGGTTTTACAAAATTAAGCAATTAAAAATAAAAGGTCCCCGCTCTTCCCTCAACCGAGGAAGCACGGCGAACGGACCTCAACACTGGTGGCAGCGGTGGGATACAACCAAAGGATCCCAAATAAAAAGAAGAAAATAAGAAGAAAAAAAAAAAACAAGAAAATAAGAAGAAAAAAAAAACAAGAAAAAAAAATTTTTTCAAGAAGAAAAGAAGAAAAAAAAAACACAAGAAAAAAAAATTTTTTTTAAACAAAACAAAATTTAAAACAACAAAAAAAAATGTTTATAAGAAGAAGAAAAAAGTAAACATAAAACAACGAAAAACAAAGTAAACAAAAAAATTTAAAACAAAAAAAAAAATAAAGTGAACACAAGAGAAATAACCAAATAAGAAGAAGAAAAAAAAAATGTTTCAAGAAGAAAAGAGAGAAAAAAAAAACAAAACAGGAGAAATAACCAAACCAAAATAAAAAGAAAAAAAAAAACCCTCGACATAAAACAACGAAATAAAAAGAAAAAAAAAGGAAAGCAGAAAAGACCAGGATATTCAACTTCTAGGGCGTGAAGTCTGCCTGGCAAGAATAACAAAATAATATAAAATATAGAAAGGAACACAAAGAGGAACTCTACGACACAACAAAGAAGAAAAAAAGGGACAACAATAAGAAATTCAACAAGACTTCTATCAACATCTAGAGTAGTAAGAAATTTTTTCAATATTTTGTTTTTTCTCTCTTCCTTTTTTTTTGTAGGAATATTTTACTTGGATTTTTTTCCTTTTTCAAAAAAAAAAAAAAAGTGTTTTCTCGATAGAAATTTTGAAAATTCTCTTTTCAGTTTTTTTTCGACGACATTTCCGTTTCTTTTCCTTCTCGTCGAAAATTTTCTTTCTTTTCAGTTTTGGGTCCAAACCATATCGTTTCCATATATATATATATATATATTGAATAATAACATAAAGGCCATTTTTTCATAAACCATATTTTTAAGAATTGATAACAAATTTTCGCCATACTTTAATTCAAATTTTCAATATTACGAGCCCATATTACACGAGACAGGCGGCTAGGCAGGGGGAAGAACAATTCCACTATCAACAGATACTCAGTAAAACCCCTGAAATGGCTCTGTCTGTCGGAATTTCTGATGTTTTCAGAATCGTCCCTACCTTTGACGAGAAACCCTGCGACTTAGGTAAATTTATTTCCGGGGGAGACGTTTTATTTAGATCCATAAAGAAGGCAGACCCGGATATATACGAGACGTTTTTAGAGCTAGTCAAAAATAGACTAGAGGGTCATGCTTACGATCTGATTAGGTATAGCCAAATCGCTAAGTGGGAGGATTTAAAAGATAAACTCGTATCGGAATATAAAGAGGAGCAATCTCGGTCGATAGTATAGTGGTTAGTATACCCGCCTGTCACCCGGGAGACCGGGGTTCGATTCCCCGTCGGGGAGCCCCTGGCGCAAGACTAATGACCTTGCCCAGAAAAAAAAATAAATCATTATGGAAAATTTAACAAGCCTCAAGACTTGCTAAATAAGGCCAAGACCGGTTCCCGGTTGTAGTGCCGATGATGATGATGATGATGATGAATCTCGGTCGACGGCACACAATGAGTTGATTTCTCTGAAACAACGCTACAGAGAAACCGTCCGGGAATACGGCGATAGAGTCGCGAATGCTCTAAGGACTCTAAACTCTGCCACGTGTGAAATAACAGCAGACGCGGTGGTTAGGGAATTCTTAATGGAAGAAAACAAAAAATTGGCCGTACAAACATTTGAAGATGGACTAATGAACGAACAGCTAAAGATACTAGCTAAAGTCCATGGGGGAAATAATTTAAAACAGTCGATTGCACATGTAGTATCACATGGTGCTCGAATGGACAACTCTCCCAGGTCATATCAATATAACGAAAAACCTACATTCAATAGTATAGTCTGCCAAACCTGTGGTAAGCCAGGGCATACACAGGACACATGTTATCGGAACATGCAATCCAACTTTTTTCCGAATAGACAACCCATAAAAAGGGAATATAACATTGTATGTAATTTCTGTGGACGGAATAATCACACAGAGAATGAGTGTAGATACAAGATATCTAGGAATGGATCGGCTTCAACAAATTACCAACAAGGTACAACAACGCGTAACCCATTCCGAAATAATCCTACAAACTCTGAAAATCGTTTTGGTGAAAATTCTAGGAGCACCAATAGACAAAACGATAGACAAAATGTTCACTTTTCTCGGGTGCAAGAGTCGGAAAACGAGGCCTGACGCCAACCAAAATTTATGGAAGACAGACCAAAGTTTTCTATTTACAGCATTAGATCTTTGGAAATAGATAACGACCATTTTAATGAAGCTCCTAGCCAAATTTACCCTGAGCCCACATACTCCTATAAACCAAGCCATATAAACGAAGATAACCCTGTCCCTAATATAAAGACTCCGATTCATACTCCCATTCTGGAAAACAATTCAGCAACACAGACTGAAAATCCGAAATTTTCAGCAGTATTAAAGACTGAAATCGCTAATATCTCAGATATCCCTATTGACAACGCAGACACTTCAGCAACCAAGACTGAAAACTCAGCAGTATTAAAGACTGAAAATTCGGATCCTGCAGAAAATATCCAAACAGAAACCCCTAATATTCCGGCTATCCCAATAGACAACCACGGCACTTCAGCAACAAAGACTGAAAATTCAGCAGTGTTAAAGACTGAAGACCCAATAGTTGCAATAAAATTCGAAACCCAAGTCAGTTCAGCAGCTAATACTGATGAACAAATCTTTTCAGCAGCAAAGACTGACGGATTAAATGTTTCTACAGCAGATATAACTGAAGAAATAGTTCAAACAGCAAATAGGACTGGGAACCAAGATGTTCTAACAGCTAATAAGTCTGAAGAACTATTCGAATCAGTAAATGAGACTGAGAAACTAAACGATCCATCAGCAGTGAGTAAGACTGAAAAGGTAGACGTTCCGACAGCAGTTAAAGCTATGGACAATGACAACACTAAGCCGAAAACAATAAATATTTTAAACAACGAAAACAAACACAAACACTTACTCAAACACGAAATAATAAAAAATGAAAATAATAATTTAACTAAAATAGGTATTGTAAAGAGTAACTATATAAATACATTACGTCTTTTTTTTTCAACAAAAAAAATTTATTCCAATGCAAAATACAAAAAAATAAAAGGTTACACCGTCATTTAAATTATTTAAGATCATTTTTCAAGAAGATTTTTGGTAATAATCATCTTTATTCAATCATCATAGTAATAGGCCCAGAAAGGTTTTGGAAACTTTTCCATAAATTTAAGGAAAAGATAAACACATAACAAATGGCCTTTGTTTTATTATTCAATATATATGAAATAATCTAACAATTGTAGGAAATGACGTAAATGAAAAAAAAAAAAAAAAAAAAAAAAAAAGTTAATGAGGGGGACGAAAGAAAGAAAATTTTAGAGGTAATATATATTGGAAATTTTAGAATTAATATATATTCGAACGGAAAAGGAAAGAAAGAAAATTTTATTGGTAATATATATATTAGAAATTTTGGAATTAATATATATACGGAAATGAGAATTTTGAAACAATAATATTAATATTATATAATTAATATAATAAGTAATAATAACTTTTGGATAAGAAAACAAAAGGTTCCAAGGAGAAATATTTAAATTTAGTTAGGTAATATGTAATGTAAATAGACTATTTTGACTATTTTTCTAGTGTTAAGAACTTTTTGATTATTGAAAAAATTTAGTTAATATATAATGTAAATAGATTATTTTTCTAGTATTAAGAACTTTTTGATTATTGTAAACTTTGATGAAAGATTAATTTTGAAAACCTTTGTAATGTAATTGAACGAAAATCCAAGTTTTTAATTAATCTTAATTTAATATATAGTTACTAGAAAATTATTCTCTTCAAGGATAATTTTCTTTCTCGAAGAAGGGTGGGATGTTGTATTCCAGAATACTACCCTTATTAAATTTAACACTGAATCTCCTAACACATCCTTAAAAACTTCACTTAACATATATTACATTCTCACTTAATACATACCATTCATAAACATTCACAATATTACCAGTTACAGCACACTTAATAACCTGCACCTTTTTATTTATTGAAAACATAGTAACTTGGATTTTCGTCCAAATGAATTGTTGTTAAAAGTCAGGGAGAAAAAAAGAGAATAGAGGAAGTTCAGAGGAGATTTGGAAGTGAGGACTGTCAAAGAAAAATTTATTGATAGCTGTGAACACAATTTCCGTTGATTTTTTATTAATTCAAATATACATTAACAAGTCGATGATTTTAAATCGATGGTTCTGTCTATAACGAATTTTTTGGATATCGGTGATAGAGGAATGTCTAATACCGAAAAGAAAGGTTTTACAAAATTAAGCAATTAAAAATAAAAGGTCCCCGCTCTTCCCTCAACCGAGGAAGCACGGCGAACGGACCTCAACAACTCAGCAACAGTGCATGGATGAACTTAATTCAATTTTTGGCGATGAAGCTCCATCAAGGACCAGTGTTTATCGATGGTATGGTGAATTCAATCGTGGTCGTAGTTCACTCCAAGATGAATTTAATGAAGGTCGTCCAAAATCGGTTGTTGTTCCGAAAACCATTGATGCTGTGCGCGAACTGATATTGGAAGATCGTCATGTGACCTATCGTGAGATTGAGACAACCTTAGGTGTTAGTGGGACCAGCATACATTCAATATTGCATAAACATTTGACTGTCGTAGGATCCCACACAATTTGTCAATCGCCCAAAAAAAGGCTCGTGTCAATTGGTCGAAAGAAATGCTCAAAAAATACGGTCGCGGTGCTTCGAAACACGTCTATGACATCGTGACAGGTGATGAATCGTGGATTTACGCGTATGAGTCCGAAAGTAAACAGCATTCGACTGTCTGGGTGTTTCAAGATGAGCCAAATCCAACAAAAGTTGTTCGCGCACGAAGCACTTCCAAGCAAATGGTCGCCTGTTTTTTCGGAAAAACTGGACATGTCGCAACCGTACCACTAGAACAACGCAGAACAGTCAATTCTGAGTGGTACACAACCATTTGTTTGCCAGTTGTCTTCCAAGAAATCAGGAAAACCAACCGCCGAAGACGGATCACTCTTCACCACGAAAATGCGAGCTCTCACACATCGGCTGCGACAACTGCATTTTTGAGCGCCCAAAACATCGATTTGATGGGTCATCCGCCGTATAGTCCTGACTTGGCATCGAATGACTTCTTTTTATTCCCGTACGTAAAAAACAAACTGAGAGGTCAACGTTTTTCGACACCTGAAGAAGCGGTTGCTGCATTCAGAATGCATGTGTTGGAGATACCTCAATCAGAGTGGCAAAAGTGCTTCGACAATTGGTTCAAACGCATGCAAAAGTGTATAGATCTTCATGGGGAATATTTTGAAAAGCAATAAAGTGATTTTCGATGATCAATATTTGTTTTTGTTCTCTAATCCCGAAATATAAGAGGCAACCCTCGTATAAAAATTGTTACAAAAGAAACTTACGGAGTAATTCAAAAAATGTAATGTACTGAATATCTATGTTATTATTATTATTATTATTTACTGGCCTGTAGGAACCCGGAAGTTCATGATTTCACCGACTCGGCGCCGCCATTGTTCCCTGTCCTGTGCGCTCTCCTTCCACGTTCGACCATCCGATCCGATCTCCTCGAGGCTCAATCTAACATTGTCCTCCCATCTCCGCCGCAGCCGTCCTGTCGGTCTCTTTCCCGTTAGTTTAGCGTCCAGAATTCTATGCACGGTCCTATCATCGCCCAATCGCGCTATGTGTCCGGCCCATCTTAAACTTCGCGACTTGATCACTTTCACTATTGTAGGTTTGCGGTATAGCTCTTCCAATTCATGGTTGTGGAGTTTCCTCCATTGCCCTGACTCCTCGTCATATTTACCGCCAAATATACCCCTTAAAACTTTATTCTCGAATACGCGGAATTTGTTCTCTTCCCGTTTTGTGAGAGTCCATGTTTCGCATCCGTATAGAGCAATCGGCATGATTATGGTTCTATAGACACGGAGCTTTATATTACGTGATAGCAGTTTGGATTTTAATAGTTTACTGGCTGCATGCCAACTACCGTTGCCGGAATGTAGTCTTTTGTTAATTTCCTTTGACGTTTCGTTTCTGGTCGTCAGTATTGTTCCCAGATATTTAAATTCTTTGACATTTTCAAATATCTTGCCTCTGACGTTTATATGTGTTCTGTGAGGTCCACCTGCTCTCGTCGTAATCATGTATTTCGTTTTGTCTTCGTTTATTTCTAGGCCCACCTCTTCTGCTGCTTGCATGATGATTTCACAGTTTTTACTTATAGTTTCGAGATTATCGCCCAGAACGGCGATGTCATCCGCATATGCGAGCACTTGTGTGACCCCGTTCAGGGATGATCCGGCCGTATTGTCGTCTTGTACCTTTCTGATAACGTACTCGAGCACAAGGTTAAAAAGGCATGGTGAGAGGCCATCCCCTTGTTTTAGTCCGTCCCGGATTTCAAATGGTTCTGAGAGGTGGTTTTCTATTCTAACTCGCCCTTTGTTTTCGTTCATGCAAATTTGAATGAGGGCGGCATATTTTTTCGCGATCCCCAGCTCAACCACAATATGGTAGAGTTTTTGTCTTGCGACTGAGTCGTAGGCTTTATTGTAAACATCTGGTCGTTTGTTGACCGGTTCCGACGGAATACGCATTGGTAGTCTCCCAATATTTCTTCTACGTACGGTGTGATTCTTGCCAGTTTGACATTTGTTAATATTTTGTATGTGATTGGGAGCAATGATATTCCTTTGTAATTTTCGCAGTCAGATCTGTCGCCTTTTTTGAAAATGGGGATGACTATTGAGGTTTTCCATTCTTCCGGAGTGACTTCCTTGTCCCATATTATTTTAACCAGTTGGTGGATCTTTCGAGCGGTTGCTCCTCCTCCATGCTTCACAAGCTCTGTCGGTATGCAATCGACACCGGGAGCATTGTTGTTTTTCAATCGATTTATCGCGTCTACAACTTCGTCGAAAGAGGGCTGTGGGATCTGGGGCTCGGCTGTATGTACGTCTGGTGCGTTTATTGGTGGTTGATGGGTGCGCACATTGAGCAGGTTTTCAAAGTACTGCTTCCATCTTGTCACGATATTTTTTGTTCCTGTCACCAGACAGCCGTTTGTGTCTCGGATTATTTTGGCTCTCCATCGGTAGCCATTTCTAATTGAATTTATGCCGGCGTACATACCTCTGCTGTTCTTTGCTCTGGCATTTTCTATGATTTTTTCGATCCGAGTCTTTCCCATTCGCGTTTTTTGCGTTTGAAAAGTCTAGTTGTTTCTTTCCGAATTGTCGCGTATCTTACTGCGTTGACTTCATCATATGCTTCTAAGTGGATCATTCTGAGGCGTTTACGTTCTTCGATCTTTGCCTTGCACTCATCGTCAAACCAAGGTTTGGACTTAGCTGTTTTCTTAAATCCTTAAACCTCTTGGGCTGTTTGTTTGATTGTGTCTCTGATCGATGCCCATTTAGTGTCCACACTATTGGCTTCCTCTTCCTCACTACTGTCATTCTCGAGGACGCTAAATCTATTCGTTAGTTCGTCTTGATATTCAGCCCTTTTACGTAGGTCTTTTAGTTTATCAATCTCGAACTTTTTGCTCGTCTCCCGTGACTGTCCATGTGGGTTTGCTGCAAGCCGACTTCTAATTTTGCCCATCACTAGAAGGTGATCGGAGTCGCAATCTGCTCCTCTATATGATCTTACGTCAAGGATATTCGAGTGGTGTCTTTTGTCTATGAGGAAGTGGTCTATTTGGTTACGCGTTACGCCGTCGGGTGATATCCATGTGGCTTTATGGATTTGCTTGTGCTTGAACATCGTGCCTTTCACTACCAGATCTTTTGACGCTGCGAACGTGACAATTCGAATACCATTATCATTTGAAACGTCATGTAGGCTTTCCTTACCTATTGTTGGTTGGAAGATATCTTCCTTTCCAATTTTCGCTTTGACGTCGCCGAGGAGGATTTTAACATCGAATGATGAGATCCCATCAAATACTTCCTCTAGGGTCTCGTAGAACGTGTGCTTCGTTTCTTCGTCGATAGATTCTGTTGTGGCGTGTACCTTTATAAATACATAATTGTACCATGTGCCCTGTATTTTTAGCACCGACATTCGGTCATTAATAAATTGCACATCTTTTACATGGGGCTTATGTGTATCGGTACCTCCACACACCAGTGTAAATCCGTTGGTTTCGATTACTTGTTGTGGGAGTCGACTTCCTGAAGCGCGACGATGTCCATTTTATATTGTTTCGCGTTTTCTACGACCGTCTGTATCGCGCCTGGTTTATATAATCTTCGAACATTCCACGTGCCGACGCGTATATCCCGCTTTTTACGTTTTTCCCTACGTCTTCTTTTTGCCGAGTCGGTGTTTTCTTGATGATTTTTTCCCGTATGGTAGTGTCGGCTCATCACACCTACGCCTACCGGGTTTTTCGTGGGATTGTTTTTTGTATATTGGTTATTCATTTTTGATCCCATGAGTCTCGGGGTTTCAAATAGTCCGCCACATCAGAGCCCCGTTTTGATATGGTAAGGTCTGCTTACTGCTCTGATTCGACCTGGTGTCAGAGAGGCGCCGTTATAATACAGCCGGTATATCCCTGACTTCCGGCGCAAGACTAATGACCTTGCCCGAAAAAAACAAATCATTATGGAAAATTTAACAAGCCTCAGGACTTGCTAAATAAGGCCAAGACCGGTTCCTGGTTGTAGTGCCGATGATGATGATGATGATGATGATGATATCCCTGACTGCAAACCATCCAATGGGCACGGTGACGCGTAACACTCTGGATTAGGGGTGGTAGATCTTTGTGTGTTACTCCTCGCTAGCCTGTCTGATGGGTGGCCCTATTGGAAGCATATGCTTCCGTCAGCATAGCCTGAGTGATTCATTGTAAGTTGAGCCCTGCACCACGTCAAGGTTTCTACCAAGCCGGGGTGAATATCCATATGCGAATGGCAATTGAAACCGAATATAGCCAAGTAGTTAGTATTGCCAATAGGTAATAGAAAAGGTATCAGATACTATAATACTGTATGAAAGCGGTTTCAGTTGAAAAAGAATAACGTTGAACAAACGGTGGCAAATCCGGTGTTGACTACTGGGAGGGTGCTGTTGCATGTGGGCTTGGTCATTCTGTATAAGCCTAACGATTAATTCAAAATATGATGAAAAGCAAAGAAAAGCAGTTTCATCATGAAAACGCTAAGCTACTCACATCTCTGATGACTCGGCAAAAATTAACAGTCCTTGACTGAGATGTTTAGCCCATAAAGTACTGATGTTGCACTGTCAGCTTAATATTTATTGTGATGTCTGAAACATTTTCTCGCTGGTGATGATTTTTCATAAAAGCGGATTGTGAAAAACAACTCTATTAATTTATCAAAGATAAAATTCCGCGATTTTACAATAAAGGAATGATGATAGTAGATGAAAAAATGTACAGGGTGGCCGAAAAATGAGGCACTATATAATACTGTTTTTGATTAAACAAACTGATATAAATTTTTACTTAAAGAGGCCAAATCCATTTTCTCAACTTCATGGGTACAAATTAAATGATACTTTTAATTTTATTGTGGGGAAAAAATAATGAATTATTTTTCCTTAGCAGATCCTTTAATTCATTGACCGACGAATTAACAGAGTTCAATTTGATTTACGATAAAGTTTGGCTGCGTGTTCCTCTGTATATCCTTGGAATGTCCGTAGGATACATTCTACATAAAACGAATGGTAACATTCAAATAAATGTGTTCATTTACATATTTGGTGAGATACATTGTACTTTATGCAGAAAATTTATATATAATATTTCACATTTTATTATACTGTTTCAGGATGGATTGCATGTGCACTGATAACATGCTTCTTCTTGTTTGGGTTTCAATACACATTGTTTCGTGTCAATTTATTAACTCGAGCGTGCATTATAACTCTAGTTCATTCGATGTGGACAATGATTATATTTTGGATTATTTTGGCGAGTGCCACTCAATATGGATGTAAGTAGATCATGTTTTACAACGAATAGCAGTAAGAACAATTGTCCTTTTGTACAAGAGCAAACTAGTAGCGCCTTGTGATTGGAAGTCTTTCGACTTTGGATCGCTGCGATTCTTTTTGGCATTAAACTACCCACTTCTCTACTTTTAGGAAACATATATAGTTTTTATTTTGCATTTTAATTTATTTCTTATTTTTTAATGTTTTTTAGCATTTCTACGAAGGTTTTTCTCTACGGATGTGATGAATTTACTTGGGAAGCTGTCTAACACTGCATTAGTAATAAATCCCTTTGTGATAAGAGCTTTTCTACTGGCTGGTGAGGTCCCTTTTAATTCGACTGAAGGGCAGGTGGTAAGTACCTATAGAATAACTCACCGAAAGACTACTGTTGAGCATTCGTATAATTTCAGTTCATCATGTTCATTGGTTTTAGTATAATTATCTATGTATTTGCCTTTGCATTACATGTTATGTTTGATGCTCCGTTGCGAGAAGCATTAAACGTTATTCTCAAACGGTGCCGAGAAGATAGTTAATTATTAAAAATGAAATGTTAATAAAATTTTACTTTTAATATATGTTTTTGTGTTTTAATCTATAAGAAATAAACTTTGATTTGCACGAAATATTCTGGAATCGTATTCGCTATTTTTTAAGAGGAATCAGTCCGTACATATATGGACATGGATAAGGATGTGCTCTCCAGAGGCGTTCCTTGATTTGGATATGAAAGGGCTTATACAGGATAGATCCGGAATTCCGCTGATCTATCATGTAAGTAGATCATCCGTAGACGGGCGATTGTGCTACGACCGGGAAGTCACGCGCACCGAAGAAGAGCTCCTGCGCTTCAGTAGGGCTATCTCCCACAGAGACGGGGACGATAGTATTAGACAGCGTCAACAGTTCTGGTGGTTGAATGGCATATAAAGACCTGGATACCAAAGTCGGTATAGAATCACACTATCATCAGCTAGCTTACATAGACTTAGCTTTTATAGAATTAGGGTAGTATAAGGCTAAGTGATTTTACATTAAAAAAAAAAAAAAAAAAAAAAAAAAAAAAAAAAAAAAAAAAAGTAGGTAAGTTTAGGTAAGTTAAGTAAGTTAAATTTTAAGAAAAAAAAAAACAAAAAAAATTGACAAAGTTTTTCAAATTTTTCTTTGTCTTTCAAATAATTATAAGTATTGCCACAAAGTTCTGTCGCCGAAAGGCAAATTATACAAATATTAAGTAATGTTTAGCTTAGAGCGTCTGCGAAGGACCTGTAAGTTATTATATAAGGTATTTAAGCTAGAATTTAAGCATTTTTTGTCTAGCCTTTAATTTAGAAACTAAGAATATAGAAAGAAAATAAAAAAATGTTTAAAAATGGAAAAAAAATAAGGATGTGCTCTCTTACTTTTGGTAACTCTACTTACCATGGTATGGATATATGGACGCGGAATTAAAAATATTGATGTAAGATACGCTCCGCTTGAACTACCGTTCGATTTCAAATTACGAAATAGGTGGGTCTCATTTTTGTTCCATAACTTTGTGGCGGTTCTTTAAGACCTTCCTAAAGAACCATCCATTTCTTTAAAACAACATACTTTTCCCTCACTCCATAAAGCACTGTACTTACCTGCATTCGAGCAGTGTAAGCTTTCTTTCAAATAACTTTCACCTGAAACTAAAAACCCCAGCAAGCATGCACATCAAACAAATTGTTTCATTCATACTACATGAACCGTGCTAGAAAATCGGCCCGGCTTGTCAGGAATTATAAACCATAAACACTCGCTGGCCAGCGTAATTGTTGACACAGCTGTAGCCGATATTCTTGCTACGGTTTATGATTGAATATTTCTCCAATCCCAAGGTTCGCAACACGCGACCAATTTCCTTTATCGGTTATCTACCGAACATGGGATTTGGGCACGAATATGATTGACGTTAGACAATCATACCCATGATCACGTCTAATGATTCGTTGTCTAAACAACGACCAGCCACTATTCTCACGCTGGCAATTCTAAACGAAATGCTTCTGTGTACTCTACCTAAACAGAAGAAATTATTTTCGCCTGCATACCAGTAATTCCTGTGCATTATCCAATGCCTAAAAAAAACATGCACCCAAATCTAGTAGCCTTTGCCGTCGCAGCGAAGCTATGTTGACTTAACGTCAATCAAAAATCGATCCCTTATCGGACGGCGGCGATACAGCCAGCCCGTACACCGATCATCATATTTGACCAGCTGCATGTTTGTTTTTCCTCTCCTGCGCCCAGCGAGTGTTTCGTGTGTCTTTTTTGCAGGGGAAAAGACATTAACCCTATCTGGAAAGATTGTTTTCCCCTGCGATGACATGCGTGGAAACTCATCGCAATCACCAGAGGCTCGGTCAACGTCACCCAGCTCGAGGAGTCCGATTTTAGCCACCGAACCGGACAGTCAGAGTCCAGAGTCGCGTCATTTTGATGGTCATAGTTGTGCACCGTGTGTAAGTTCATCGTAGATATTTTTGTCTGTCCGATTGTTCTAGTTGTGCGCCGAGTTAGAAGTGATGATCGATTTTTTGAAGTTAATGTACAACGAACAATTTCGTAGCAACTTGTGCGAATACAAATTAAGTAAATTGTGAACAATAAACTCAGTCAGTTTAAGTTTTGTTTGTTATCTTCAAATCAAGGAACGAGATTGTGACGCCGATATTAATTTAAAAATAATAAAAAATCATCTACGAACAGAACGGTGCGTTTTATTTATTTTCTGCTTTCTTGATGAACGATTTCTCTTGCGACGTTTTCTGGGTGTGTTACTGGACCCACGCCCGTGAAGGCGTATAACCGACTACCCCCACAACTTTAAAAAAATATATTCAAACAAACGGAGACTGCTTTAAGGAGTCCCTGTCTTGGGCAGAAGATTTACTGAATACGCACAATTCACTGGATCTAAATGTGGGGACCAGATGACCCACTGTAACGGTTGTATGTAAGGAATGATAGAAACTTCGTCCTGTGACGGTCTAAAACTTGACTTCCCTATCATCATCATCGGCACTACAACCTGGAACCGGTCTTGGCCTTATTTAGCAAGTCCTGAGGCTTGTTAAATTTTCCATAATGATTTGTTTTTTCCGGGCAAGGTCACTAGTCTTGTGCCAGAGGCTCCCCGACGGGGAATCGAACCCCGGTCTCCCGCGTGACAGGCGGGTATACTAACCAGTATACTATTGAGGAGCAGACTTCCCTATAATCGCTGTATAAAGCGCAGCCCGCTAAAAGATAATGGCAAGAATGCCGCAGTTTTGAATCTAACCAAGGTTTGGTTATGATTAATTTTATTAACAAAATGCCGAAGTATTTATACTATCGATCATTCATACAAATAATTACAAATCATTACTCATTCATTCATAAAATACAAATTTGCTTATTATGCGATTCTTACTTCTAGCACCAGCTTAGCGTATAGTCCAAAACAATGACACGAGTTGACCTATTTAATATTGAATCACTGCCAGCACCGAATGGATGCCACATAATACTCGCGAACCGCAACTGGGGCAATTCATTTCTATAACTCAATGACAAAAGTTAACCTTCATATCATTGAATCATCGCCGGCATTGAGGGCATGTCATGTGACACGTGCAAACCGTAACTGGGGCATTTCAATTAGCTGATATATTCTACATGGTAATCTGGTGATAGTATTGTTACACTACATCACTTTCAAACATATATTGTTGAGAATCATAAAATGCGTGTCTGCAATTTTATGATCCTCTAAACATTTGTTTATCCAAATACATTTCCACAATCAACATCATTTTCCTAAGCCAATTACAAACAAAAAATTTGCGTCATAAAAGGAACCACACATTCGTTTTATCGCCCACCGATATTGAGCATCTTAAATGCTCATCAGCCAGATGCTTTGTTGATTGGTCCTTTGTGACTTTACATTCCGAGAATTTGTTCAACCGAATTCCTATTCACTTCCCGGAGTTTCACTCCGATTGAAGCACACACAAAATCTTGTTTAAAAGAATGGAGAGTTGAGCGCCTATTCCCAGCTTCACCATGTGTATAATAAATTTTCTTACATACACATTTGCTGGCGACCTTTCACCCAACGAAAAACAAGCCAACACAGCTGCATACAATTAGCGCAATAGTCGCTAAAACCAATTTTCTTAGCACGGACCATGTGCAAACAAAAGAATGCTGTTCTTCAACCACAATGCCAGAATGCCGACACGACAAACAATTCAAGTTGTTTCAAGTATTCCAAATGCATCTAGCATCTAATGAGTTCCAACTTGTTTACTCAGTTGAACTCTCAGCTCACAAATCCCTTTATGTCTTTTAATTTTCCTGGATTCGTTCCTCATGGCCTCGCGGCATGAGCAAACAGGAATCCATTAGCACCCAATGAGATACGGCTTGTTTACTTAGCCGAACTCACATCTCATTGATGCCCATTATCCCTTTTGATTTTTTTTTCAGCTTCGTTCTCATGGCCTTGTCCCATGAAAGAACCAATCTGCACACATGCATATCACCATGATCTTCTCTAGAGATCCGGTTATCTACCCCCAAAGAGAGTTTTCACGTTTCTCTTGGAATGGGAAATGCGTTCCTAAATTAAGAGAGCCCGTACTGCCGGCCGAATTTCCTTCCCTAGCGAATTGACATCGCTGAGTCGTTTCCCATCACTCGACCAGGCCGGTCGGTTCGTCTTCCGCTCCCCGTACTGCCGGGGACGCGTTCATATTAGAGTCGTTTTACAACTAGGAGCCGAGTTTTTCTATTACAAGCGTTATCTTTATTGCCGTGCGGTTTTTGTTAACGTTATTGCTTTGTATCAGTTATTCAACATCACTTAAAGAATGTGTCCTATTAAATTGTATCGTTAGATGTTAGAAATTGCTTGTGGCTAATTGAAAATAACTTGTCTTTACAAACGATAAATTATCGCACGGTCTACTTGGCCACCTGTAGTGAATACCAATAAAAGACAACAGTTACAAAAAAAATAACAATACCCCGTGTGTTTCAATTCATTTCTCCTGTGTGTGACGTTTTCTCTTGGTGAACAGTTTTATTCCACGGCGGACATTTTGGAACTTGTGGGGACGAGGTAGAATCCCGTGTCGTACGCCGGCACCACGACCTCGTACCCCACACAGTCCCAAATACCGTTGTACATATTATCTGCTAGGCCACTAGGGCGAACAAGAGCATCTTCACAAATCCAGATACTTCCGACCAGGTTGGCGGGATCGAGATAAAATGGATAATAAACTTACCAAGTTTTCGCTCTTAGTAATCTATTAAAAACAGACAGAGTAATATCGACAGTGTATATTGTGACTGTACAGTAAGTGATTTGATTGAAAGTTGAAGACTATACCAGAAGTGCTCCGAATAGAAGAGGAATTGACAGCGAATTTTTAACATTATGGCAGATATGGGATGATATTAACTTGGGCAATTCAAATTTATTCCCAACTCAAACGAACACATTAAATGGTTTAAGGTCATTGCTAGTACGTTGATATTAATAGATAGAAATGCTTGAGATAAGGATAAGTTAAGTAATAAGAAAATGACTTAAGTTTAGTTTCTTTTCCTTCTTCGTTTTTATGTGAATATGTTTTGCTTTCCTCATGTTTTCATCTCTACCTCAAAAAGGTTTAACCTCCTTTCCGATCTGAGTAGATGATTGCGAGTTTTACATGGGGGTAATTGCATCCTTCTTTGGCTACTTTTGTCAGTTGCCAGAAGAGCAAGAGCTAGTAATTACATGAATGTAATGCTTTTTGATCTGTCTACCTCGAACGTTTCCTTCGGCTGTGGCTGTGACCTTGCATGAGTATTTTAATATGTCGTAAGCAAGTAATGGCAAATAATTCAATATGTCGTAAACAAGTAATGGCAATGATGTAACCTTGGCTTCAAATAGCAACTGCTTCAAATACGAGTACGAACTTCAAATGCCCATAGCTTTAAATACTAACTGCTGAAGAAACTGAACTCCCTATTTGTGACATGAAAAAATTATATGTGAAGATAATTCATACCAAACACCATGGGGAGGGGATGAAAACACTTTAACATAAATACAGTTAAAAGTCAATCGATTTCACCGCTGAAGACTAAGAACTATCTGAAACCAGTTTTTACAGCCCACGGCACATCGTAATTTTTATGCAGCCTCCCCACAGAGGCACCTGGTTCGATGTACTCACAATGGATTTCCATTTATCAAGGATACCTGCCGGTGGTTGATTTTCGCCTGCTAGTCGAAACATTAAGTCTGGTAATTCGTGTATGGTAATTAAATCTTCTTGGGACAACTTATGTGCCGATTTTTCGCGAAGTTGCGATATTTAAAAGTCAACTAAGTTGAATGAATGTTAAGTGCTCTCGCGTCATCAATAAGTATTAATTATTTTTTTGTTTAAGACTTTACAACCACTTTGATTGATTTGTTTGCCATTTATTCTTATGTTAGAAGACTCAGAAGTAGTTGGTGGTTAGTTTATTCTCATTAACAATCACGACGCTAAATGGTATCAATGTATTTGACATCCTATTTTTTTTAAATAATAATAACTTGGGAACCGTTATACGGTGATCTTTAAACAATTTTTTCTCCACTTTCGCAATTGTTTCGTCTGAACCCGAAGGCTGACCGGAATATTGTTTATTATAAACGTCCGTAAGTCCGTCTGACCCGCTTTCGCATGTTTTTGTCGTCCGTATATTGTGGTACATAGATACATTTGGTATCCAAAAAACTAACACCGAGCGGGAGCGTCATCGCAAAGACTGAACGTTGGAGCGTTTGGTAGAGATTTGAATAAGGGGAACCAACCTATACGCCAGTATTAATGGATCTCATGAAAAAGCACTTTGGAGACCTTATTCTATACTGCGTAACGACACATATGCCTTGTGGAGACACACTTCGTACAAGAAGGATACGTGGGTGGTATCAATTATCAATCGAAGAGGAGGAATTACGTGTGCCCTATGAACATTTAACAGTGTCGTAAGTGTTTTAAGTATTGTGGATGTAAGTATATGGGTGGGCTGAAAAGTTTCCGACCTCTACATGAAGATTAGTGGCACTCGTCAATAAAAGCTAGTGAATGTAGTTGTGCATCTTTTGACAGTTATTCACCAACATTTCAGCCATTTTGGATGGGTAGATAGTCGTTTTATTTTTTTTTATTTTTTATTTTTTTTATTTTTTGTTAAACATTTTTTATTTTCTATTTATATACTTAGTTTCTAAATTAAAGGCTAGACAAAAATGCTTAAATTATAGTTTAATTATCTTATATAATAACTTACTGGTCCTTCGCAGACGCTCTAAGCTAAACATTACTTAACCATTATATAATTTGCCTTTCGGCGGCAGAATTTTGTGGCAGTACTTATAATTATTTGAAAGACAAAGAAAAATTTGAAAAACTTTGTCATTTTTTTTTTTTTTTTTCTTAAAATTTAACTTACTTAACTTACCTAAACTTACCTACTTTTTTTTTTTTAAATTTAATTTTATGTAAAAGCAGGGTAGACAGTCGTTTGATTGAGTCGATGTGAGTGTTTTTGTGAAAATGGACAAAATTGAGTATCGAGCTGTCATTCAATTTTTGTTTTTGAAAAGCACTTCATTCCCACTCTGATCGTCTTAGCGTGTAGACGCGTTTCGCCACTGCCACTGCTTGACAGAAAGAAAAGAAGAAAAAAACAATACAAAAAAAAAACGTGTGCGGGTGTGAACCATAAGTGTGGTACCGTCATTAAGAACGGTCTGTGACAGAACATTGTTCTTTGTGTAAAGTGATAGTGAAAATTACTTAAATC
Organism: Microdon myrmicae; assembly: GCA_963931805.1. NCBI lineage: Eukaryota > Metazoa > Arthropoda > Insecta > Diptera > Syrphidae > Microdon > Microdon myrmicae. Next base: position 61,996,005 of record OZ007501.1, read on the forward strand.
TCGGTGATACCTTATGAAAACTATTACAAAATTGGTAAACCGAAACAAAAAATAAACGACCGTATCCGGATTTTGCGTTCGCAGATGCCGGGCAACGGCCCCAGTGCTGCCCAACGATTAACTATAAAACGGAAAAAAAAACCATCCACAGTAGCTTAAACGCCCCGAAGACAATCGCTACAATGACTACTCAACCAACCATCGACTACCAGAAAAAGTACAATGACGCCATGGAACAAATAAGGCTGCTTACAGCCCAAATGAACCAACTGCACGACAAAATACGCTCTCTTCAATCACCGACCAAAACCTACGACGATGTCTGCATGAAGGTAGTATATCCCCAAAGATTAGACATCCCTTTAACAACCAACATCAAGCCATCGTCATCACATAAACCGTCAACGTCCCAATATACCAACAAAATAGATGACCAGTGGCAAACAGTTGGACACAAAATTACAAATAAGGTGAGGCCACCACCAATTTACATCAAAAATGCAACTAGCATCAAGGCAGTAATCAAGATGCTCGAGAATGCCCTAGGACGTCGAAAGTTTACCACAAATTCCAAAGGCTCCTCGATCTTGATCATGACAACAACTTTGACGGACCACGACACGACAGTAAAAAAACTCACAGAGAAAAAACATGAGTTCTTCACTTTTCAACATGCAAAGAGTAAACCAAAGACGTTCATCATAAGGCACATTGACCCAGCATGGACGAATGAGGAACTCCAACTCGAAATATCGAGGATCTGCCCGGAACTGAGTATACACAGATTGGACTACTTCCAAACTCCTCATATGAGAGAAAACAATATTCGGAGCTTACGAATCGTACAGATTCCACCGAACGAAGGTGTTAGCCGGCTTAAACAAATAAAATATTTGTTTACGCATAAAATTGCATTGAGGAACCACACAAACAGGACGTTCTCCATTGCAAAAGATGTCAAGGTTCAGGTCACTTAGCAGCTGCGTGCCATTTAAGTGCACGATGCGGGAAATGTGCCGAACAGCATACACCTGGAGAATGCAAGGTAAACCCGCCTGGTACTGAACCAACAACAATTCAAAAAACAAACGCTGATGGATCAACAAGCACAAATAAAATCACAGTAACGTGCTGTAACTGCGGAGGCCCACATCCAGCGAACTTTTCCCAATGTCCCGAAAAGCTGCGAATCCTCGAGAGACGATCGGCACACACGACAACAAATAAACCAGCACCATCCAAAGGAACTGCAACTAAACCCTCATCACCTCAACCATCTCATCTTGCGGAATCAGGAATATCCTATGCAGAAGTTACGAAAGATTCCCGAAACTGGACTAAACCTCATCAACCCAATTCCAACGTTCTCAACCTGGACATCATGGGTTATATTAGAAGCCTGCATACGCTGCTACCCACCCTGAAACACAGCTCGAAAATAGAAAAAAAAGGTCAGATCTTAGATTTAATAACTTCCCACATTCTTTCCCTTAATGAATAGTTTAACCCTAGTCTCCCTCAACACAGAATCCATATATTCCCACACTCGTAGACAACACCTCCGTTTGTTTGTTGAAAAGTTCTCCCCAGATGTTCTTCTTCTCTCAGAAACTTGGCTTGGCTTGGTTTTGTCGTCTATATACATTCACCCTTCTCGTGAACCTAACTTCCCTAGTGCAGACATTTCTCAAATAATCCAGCAGTCTCTGCCGGCACCTTTCATCATAGGGGGAGACTGGAATGCTCGACATACATCATTTAATGACATCAAGTGCAACAAATATGGCTACCAACTCCTAGATGTCCTCCCACTTCACCCATATGTTTACGCAGACTTTTCATTGCAACCTACTCGAATTTGTAGTACAACCAAATCAACAATCGATTTCTTCCTAAAATCCACAGATATCTATTCATCTAATCCCCCTACAGTGTCCTTTACATTCCCACCCGATCATGGGTCCGTCCACTCCACGGTTCAAATCCCTTCGCTCGAACCACTCTACACAGTGAATCCTATCCCAAATTTTTCCAAAACAAACTGGAAAAAAGTCAATAACGATATTGCTGCCAGTTATTTAAATTATTCTTTACCGGAATCTTCAAACCTATTCCCTACTGAAATTGACCAGGCAGCTGTAAAAATAGAGCAAATACTGGGAAATGCTCTCTTCAGCCATACCCCTACGACCGTCCCTCATAAACACTTAGGAAAACCATTACCCAACCTCCCCACAAAATTATTGCGCATAAAAAAACAACTCCGACGTAAATTGCATATTAGCTACTCACCCTTTATTAAACAACAGATACAGCTTTTGACCACCCTGATAAATGGACAACTTAAAAATTTCACCGATCAGAGCTACACGTCTACTCTAAATAGTATCAAACCAAACCGTGACTTATTCAAAAATATAAATCGACTAACTGGTCGTAAATTCAAGCCTCGAATAGACTATCTCATCCAACCAACTAACAGTAACATCGCCCAATCGGACACTGATATAGCAAACTGTCTCGCTGAACACTTCTGTAAAACTCATAAACAAAACGATTCCCTCCCAGTCACTAATTTCCACGACACCGTGAATGAATTCATCTCAGGCACACTTGAGCCATCCTTCCCACCATTCATTACTGAATTCAACGAAACCAATAAAGCGTCACATCCCATGGGAACCGACACATTCCTAAGCTTTACAGAATTATCTGAATTGATTACTTCGCGTCACAATAAAAAATCTACAGGCTTGGATAGAATCCCTAACCTTCTATTTAAAAGGCTTCACCCGGAAAACTTACTCGCCATTCTCGTTCTTCTCAACCACATAATAAACGCTTCACATTTCCCGAAATGTTGGAAAACAGCGGTGATAGTCCCTATTAGTAAATCCGGTTCTTCCAACAACCCGGCTAACTTCCGTCCCATATCACAGCTAAAATCGCTTAGTAAGGTTTTGGAATGTAAGATATACAAAAATCTTCTCTCATTTGCTAGAGACAACTCCCTTATCCCGAATTCTCAATTTGGCTTTCGTCCACAACACTCAACTTGTCATGGTCTGCTAAAACTGACACATGATGTGACAATGAATCTCCAAAACCAATCCCCTACAAATGCGTCTCTCTCGACATAGCAAAAGCATTCGATTGCGTTTGGGTTGCAGGACTGCTCTATAAGCTATATTCAATGTTCGGATTAAACACCCACACCATAAAACTTCTCGCTTCCTACCTTTCTGATATAAAGTTCATGGTGAAAATAAATTCAACTCTTTCGACACCATACAGTATAACCGCGGGTGTTCCTCAAGGTTCCATTCTCGGACCATTATTATACCTCCTTTATACTTCAGACACCCCGCAGCCACTGTCACCTAATACAGTAATGCTGAATTATGCCGATGACACTTTAATTTATTCAACAACAAGTTTGTCAAGGAGGCAAGAAACTGTATTAACAGCTATCTCCCGAATCTCTCTGCATATTTTACTAAGTGGAAAATCCGACTCAACCCAGCCAAAACTCAACTCATAGTGTTTAAAGGCAGAAATGCGAATTGTACTAACAACACTATGCGCTGCCATAACAAAATCAGAATCAAATTAAATAACAATATAATTAAACCCTCCAAAACCTTAAAGTACCTGGGAATAACCTTCACCAACAATCTGTCCTTCTCCGCCCACACCAAAAACTCGATTCGCAAAGCCGCAATTCAACTTAATCTCTGCAGAAAAGTGATGTACAAGCCGAATGGTCTCTCTCCCAAAGTTAAATCACTTATCTACAAACAGATAATCAGATCCACTCTCACATATGGATGCCCGATATGGTACCATATCACACCCGCCCAAATGGAAAAGCTACGCATCTTCGAAAGGAAATGCTTCAGACTTATCACTGGCCTCAACCGAAATCCCACCTTCCACAAATATTACAACAGTAGTTCGCTCTACTATGCCGCTAATATTGAACGTATAGATCGACACTTCCTCGAACTGTCCATCAAATTTATCGAAAATCTTTCCAATAATCCCAACCCGATAATAAATGCGCTCACATCGACTCCGTCAGATAACCGAACTGCCTACCCGAACTGTCTCCACATCAGAACGTTCTTCACCTCTGGCAGGTTGGTTAATAACTCTAATGAGATTGTATACCACAATACAGAACTTTCACCTCACCAATTTAAATATAGTAATATTCAACCCTTCTCCAATATTTTGCGTTTCAACGAACAAACGGAAAGTAGTTCCCCAACCCACATCCCTGACTGACAATATCCTCACTAACCCATTGATCACTATGCTACCCCCTTCTACACCACACTAACTTATTTCAATAATAATTAGGCAACTAGACTAAGTTAAGATAAGTTAAGTTAAGTTAAGTAAATTAGCATAGGTTAAGTAAATAACTATATCCTGGTTTTATGACCTTTTCCAGGAAGCTCTACTCACTAAAATCTTAATCCATAACCAATATATAACTTTTATCATATTGTTTGAAAAATGTACTAGTAAGTATATGTAAACAATTATAGCTAAGGTATCATAAGTTATCTGTATTGCTTATTATAAAAATTATTTATGGTCAATAAATACAGAAATGTAAAAAAAAAAAAAAAAAAGAGAGGCACTAAGTCTATGAAAATTAAAGATGAGTTGGACTCTGTGTACGGGGACTCTGCTCCATCATTTACCACAGTGGAATTTTGGGTAGCTGCATTTAAACGTCGAAAAACTGCAACATATAACGATAACAAATGGTGCAAAACGACCGCCGAAATAAAGTGAGAGATAGTACGAGGGTTGCCTTTTATATTTCGGGATTAGAAAACAAAAACAAATATTGATCAACGAAAATCACTTTATTGTTTTTCAAAATATTCCCCATGAAGATCTATACACTTTTGCATGCGTTTGAACCAATAGTCGAAGCACTTTTGCCACTCTGATTGAGGTATCTCCAACACATGCATTCTGAATGCAGCAACCGCTTCTTCAGGTGTCGAAAAACGTTGACCTCTCAGTTTGTTTTTTACGTACGGGAATAAAAAGAAGTCATTCGGTGCCAATTCAGGGCTATACGGCGGATGACCCATCAAATCGATGTTTTGGGTGCTCAAAAATGCAGTTGTCGCAGCCGATGTGTGAGAGCTCGCATTGTCGTGGTGAAGAGTGATCCGTCTTCGGCGGTTGGTTTTCCTGATTTCTTGGAAGACAACTGGCAAACAAATGGTTGTGTACCACTCAGAATTGACTGTTCTGCGTTGTTCTAGTGGTACGGTTGCGACATGTCCAGTTTTTCCGAAAAAACAGGCGACCATTTGCTCGGAAGTGCTTCGTGCGCGATCAACTTTTGTTGGATTTGGCTCATCTTGAAACACCCAGACAGTCGACTGCTGTTTACTTTCGGGCTCATACGCGTAAATCCACGATTCATCACCTGTCACGATGTCATAGACGTGTTTCGAAGCACCGCGACCGTATTTTTTGAGCATTTCTTTCGACCAATTGACACGAGCCTTTTTTGGGCGATTGACAAATTGTGTGGGATCCAACGTGAACAAATTTTTTTGACGGTCAAATGTTTATGCAATATTGAATGTATGCTGGTCCCTCTAACGCCTAAGGTTGTCTCAATCTCACGATAGGTCACATGACGATCTTCCAATATCAGTTCGCGCACAGCATCAATGGTTTTCGGAACAATAACTGATTTTGGACGACCTTCACGAAATTCATCTTGGAGTGAACTACGACCACGATTGAATTCACCATACCATCGATAAACACTGGTCCTTGATGGAGCTTCATCGCCAAAAATTGAATTAAGTTCATCCATGCACTGTTGCTGAGTTAATCCACGCCGAAAGTTGTAAAAAATAATCGCACGAAAATGTTGACGATTTAATTCCATTTTTGGGCCGAGATGAATCTTTTAAGTTACTGTAAACAAAACAAATAGCGCTCGTATGTCAAAACGTTCTGAGTGCGTATAACCTCAAAAATGTCCAACTTTACGACAGAGCTGTCAATTGCCGGATTGCAACACTAGGGTTGCCAAATCCCGAAACATAAGAGGCAACCCTCGTAGAGGCTATGAAAATGTTCAAAGAACGTGTTTGTCACATATTAACTCAAGATTTAAGCATGAGAAAGCTGTCCGCGCGTTGGGTGCCGCGTTTGCTCACGTTAGAACAAAAACGTGTTCGAATGAATATTTCCAACTCTCTGTTGGCGCAGTTTAGGCGCAATAAATCCGAGTTTTGGCGCCGATTAATTACTGTCGATGAAACTTGTATACACCATTATACGCCCGAAACAAAAATACAGTCAAAACAGTGGACTGCAAAGGGGGAATCGGCTCCAAAAAAGGAATTGCCATTTCTCAGCATCTGCGAAACGGGTTCGTTGAGATCATAATAGGTCCAGCCGGGGGTGCGCGTATTTCGAGGGGGTGTGTTCAGAGGAATCAAGTTAAGGAGGTAAGCGCAGTCGACCGAGTCGGAGAGAATCCGATGAATGAACATTATGTCAGCCAGGACCCTGCTATCCTCAAGGGTTTTGAGGTTGATTAATGTGAGACGGTTAATGTACGGGGGAAGGAATAGGGAGTTTTCCCATCCTAGCCCTCGGAGAGCGAACCGAAGGAAGTGACGTTGACCACTTTCGATCTACAGATATGGATCTTATGATAGGGAGACCATATCTGGCTATCATATTCAAGCAGTGGAAGGACGAAGGTCCTTAGATCATCGTTTCACGAATCCGATGGCAGAGTTGGCTTTCCGGACCCGTCTCTTCAACGTGAGAGGGGAAGTTATATTCCCTGTCGCAAAGGATCCCAACAATACAATAGATAGATTGGACAATGGTTAGGGGTTGTTTATGAAGGGAATAGAGACGTGAGAGAGTAAATACGCTTATGGGAAAAGGTTATAGATTGGCATTTGGCGATGTTAAGTACAAAACAATCTTTATCACACTAACTCGAGAAGCTGTCAAGGTATGATTGCAGCAGTGCAGAATCAAGAGGTCTTGTATAACTTGGTATCATCAGCGTATAGGGACAAGGTGGAATTTGTAATGACCTTATCGATGTCATTAGTGGCCAATATAAATATGAGAGGAACCACGTGGCTACCTCGAGGGACCCCAGAGGTGGTAAGAAAGGAGTTGGATATCGAGGACCTGAACCGAACGGAATAAAGTCTATCCTTTAGATAGGAAGATCTCCAATTCATCAATCCAGGTTCGAAACCGAGGGCAGATAATTTGATCATTGATATTTTTATCAAACACAGCAAACTGTCCTTGTATGGACAGTAATATAGCTGTTATATCAGTTTGTGCCTCTGGAGCATATTTAATGATATTGCGTTATTGTTCTAAGATTGGTGCATTTTTTATTCCACCTGCCATTTGGGCGTATGACACACTTGGTGCCACGAAGTTGTTGTAAGAGCGAGTTTTCATCCTTTTATCTTCTTCAACTTGCTTCTTTCTGGCTTCCAACTTTGATTTTAGTTGTTGGTACTTAGGGCAACCTCTAAAGTTAGCAGGATGACCTGAGTTGTTACAGAGGACACAGGATAGTTTATTTCTATCCGGGAGCTGTTCTTTGCTCAATGGACATTCTCCATTGATATGCTTATTTGGGCATTTGACGCATCTGAAATGCATATTGCAATTCGCTGCCACATGGCCAAGACCGGTTCCCGGTTGTAGTGCCGATGATGGTGATGATGTAGAATTATTTATTTAATGTATGTAGAATAGTATCTCCATTCAAACTTCACTCCTCCTCGGTGGGGCACTGGCGGTAGGGGAGGCTATCATGTAACAGTCTAAAGTCGTTGCTGTTCTCTTCCAAAAGTGTTCTGTTCCTAGAGCTCCAAACATGAGATCAATATTCAAGCGCGGGTCTAATTTGAGATTTATAAAGGAGAAGAAGTTGAGCCGGAGTAAAATATTTCTTGGCTCTAAAAAAATAGCTCTTTTTCCTAATACACTGCAATACGCGGTCGGACTTCTTTATTCTCTCCCAACTTATTGTTTGGTGATTAATGTATTTAATATATCTAAGTCCATCAATTTTACTATGGGGGTTTAGCGACACAATGAAGAAACGCAACTTACGGTTGTGATTTCTAGAATTTGCTGTAGAAGATGGTTTCACACCTGTAAATTTCAAGGTATCGTGTTTGAAGCTTTTTAGTTCTTCGAGCAACTCTTCGGGAGTAAAGGAAGGATCAACTCCTTTGAGGAGCATGGAGACAGTGTTCTCCGATTTAGGGGTGTACGTGTACTACTCGCTTTTCGATTTCCCCAATCCCGATTTAATTTTGGTATACTCTTCTAAATCATCGCATGTTAAACTTATCTTAAAATTATTTATCCGTTTTGTTTTAAAAGTGTTGCATGTTAACTCACCCAATTTGATGAGATCCTTTGTCTCCATGTAGCTGATGTAGATAGGAGGTACTTTCTCCATTTTTTTGACTGGCACCTGCTGATGTGTTTCCTGCCGAGATGTTTCCTGCTGTTGGTGTGATTCCTGCTGTTGAGTTTCCTTATCTTGTCGTGTTTTCTTTGCCTTCGTGGGTTGCTGTTGTCTTTGTTCTTGCTGTTGTTGTGTGGCGGGGAAGTATGGTGCGCCGGCGTCCGATGCTGGTTGACTTCCTTCCGCCATCGTCACTATGAATTCCGCCGTACACTGTCCACCAAGAAGAAACAAAAAACGAAAACACTTGTGGCTTGCTTGGTAGTCCAACTGATCTTTTATTTAATTTTATGTTGCATCTATACAAAAATTATTAAACTGGTAACCGAATCTTAAATTTGTGTTTTACATAACTTTGAGTTCGCTGGCGTATTACTCTTCACTGACCAGATGAAGATATTGTCTACACGTGTATACTTGTAATTAATCACTTAATTCGTATTGGTATTAGTGGCTCTAGAGGGTATTACTCTCGACTAAACTTGACACTCGGGGGCGTGCACACCCCGGTGTGATCGCGACGATTACCAGACGACTTCCGATGTGCGCGCACTGAAGGTTGTGATGAGACTCCGCGATAATCGTCTCATGCAGAGATGATTCACTTAGTGAGGGAAATTCGGGTGCATTCGCTTTCACTGTGGTGATAACCAGATCCCGTAGAGGACATCGTCATGATACACATGTCTATGTGTACGTCGATTCTTTTCATGGTTCGAAGCCATGAAGGGGTATAATATGCATCCAGGAGATGTGAGTCCGTTGAAACAAACAAAACGACTTTCGTGGGATGGTAATGGGTTTCTGTTTGTCCAGTGCCGCTAGTCATAAGAAACAGATCCAGAAATATAAGAAGACAAAGGGATCGGGTAGATCATTGCCTAAGCTATGCATTGCAGCTGTAACGATAGCCGCAAAACCCATGCACATGGTGCTAATTGGTTTTAGCGTATTCAGAGGGAATTGGTGTTCATAGCATCGTTGGCAAGGGAAGCATACCATACCTATTTGGATTTGGCCATTGGTGTATGATTTAATTTATGGTTTAAGACGCGAGATGCGTGTATTTGTTTTGGTCCCTGTTATGATAGTTACAATGTATGTAAACCAAATCATTTTGTTCTCGGGAATTCGTCTAGGGGGAAATGCACTTGGTGAGATTGGGATTCCTGATAAGGTAAGAAAGAAATCTTACAGAGAATTGGTATGCGGAGAAAATGCATGAAAGGTAAGTTTTCTTTACCGGGACTTAAAGGTCATAGATTTGATACCTTTAATGCGTGAAGCATTTTCAGGTGCCTAATGCGATTGCATTGGCGAAAACTTATGCGTCTTGGGATGTGGTAATGGGGGTTTTTAGGTAAGTGTACCGTGAGGTTTGGCGGCACCGCCACAGTTGTTCTACCATTTCCGCTTTTCGCTCGTTCTGGCCCAGGTTGTTTTTTAGTTCAACAACTGCCTCCATTTGCCTATCCAGTTCTTGTTTTTTACGCCTAATCTCATGGATGAGTCTGTTGAGGACGTCGATCAGATTGCTAGCGTCTGCATTTGTTTCGCTGACAGCTAGTTCTTGAAATTGGTTTCCAGCCCCTGAGTACTGGACACCATGGGTGTTGTCTTCGTCGTCACTGTTGACAATCAACGTGTCTGTATCCTTAGTTTCATTTTTTCTAAGGCCCTTACCCCCGAAGCACCATTTCGGCATCCATTTGTTTTACGTCCATATTATGGACGACGTGTTCTCACTTTTTATTTATTTTTTATTGCGAGAGTGACAGATAGCTAATCACGTTCCAGGAGTTTGTTAATTATATTGTGCACATACACAAACAGGAACACTTCGTACGTCGCGTCTCGGCAGTAATTGTTTTTTGATTACTATGCACAGTGTATTGTTTAATATTTGCACTCACTTCACTTAATTTTTTGTTTCAATGAACGATTTGTCTATACCGTTCGGTGGTCAATTTGGTACTAACAGCACCAACAGTTCTGGTGGTTGAATGGCAAATAAAGACCTGAATACCAATGTCGGTAGAATAAATGCGTCATCAGCCAGCTTACACAGATTTAACTTTTCTAGAATTACGGTGGTATACGATTTAAGTTAGTTCTTTCAGTCAAAAAAAAAATAGAAGTAACTTATATTTTAAGTAAAAACACAAAATAAATGGGCACAACGTTTTTCTAATTTTTCTCTGTTAAACAAATAATCATAACTAAAGCCACAAACAAACTTCTGTCGCCGAAAGACTAACTGTAGAATAGTCATACGAGGGTTGCCTTTTATATTTCGGGATTAGAGAACAAAAACAAATATTGATCATCGAAAATCACTTTATTGTTTTTCAAAATATTCCCCATGAAGATCTATACACTTTTGCATGCGTTTGAACCAATTGTCGAAGCACTTTTGCCACTCTGATTGAGGTATCTCCAACACATGCATTCTGAATGTAGCAACCGCTTCTTCTAGTGTCGAAAAACGTTGACCTCTCAGTTTGTTTTTTACGTACGGGAATAAAAAGAAGTCATTCGGTGCCAATTCAGGGCTATACGGCGGATGACCCATCAAATCGATGTTTTGGGTGCTCAAAAATGCAGTTGTCGCAGCCGATGTGTGAGAGCTCGCATTTTCGCGGTGAAGAGTGATCCGTCTTCGGCGGTTGGTTTTCCTGATTTCTTGGAAGACAACTGGCAAACAAATGGTTGTGTACCACTCAGAATTGACTGTTCTGCGTTGTTCTAGTGGTACGGTTGCGACATGTCCAGTTTTTCAGAAAAAACAGGCGACCATTTGCTTGGAAGTGCTTCGTGCGCGAACAGCTTTTGTTGGATTTGGCTCATCTTGAAACACCCAGACAGTCGACTACTGTTTACTTTCGGGCTCATACGCGTAAATCCACGATTCATCACCTGTCACGATGTCATAGACGTGTTTCGAAGCACCGCGACCGTATTTTTTGAGCATTTCTTTCGACCAATTGACACGAGCCTTTTTTGGGCGATTGACAAATTGTGTGGGATCCAACGCGAACAAATTTTTTTGACAGTCAAATGTTTATGCAATATTGAATGTATGCTGGTCCGACTAACACCTAAGGTTGTCTCAATCTCACGATAGGTCACATGACGATCTTCAAATATCAGTTCGCGCACAGCATCAATGGTTTTCGGAACAACAACTGATTTTGAACGACCTTCACGAAATTCATCTTGGAGTGAACTATGACCACGATTGAATTCACCATACCATCGATAAACACTAGTCCTTGATGGAGCTTCATCGCCAAAAATTGAATTAAGTTCATCCATGCACTGTTGCTGAGTTAATCCACGCCGAAAGTTGTAAAAAATAATCGCACGAAAATGTTGACGATTTAATTCCATTTTTGGGCCGAGATGAATCTTTTAAGTTACTGTAAACACAAATAGCGCTCGTATGTCAAAGCGTTCTGAGTGCGTATAACCTCAAAAATGTCAAACTTTACGACAGAGCTGTCAATTGCCGGATTGCAACACTAGGGTCCCCAAATCCCGAAACATAAGAGGAAACCCTCGTATAATGTTTAGCTCAGAACGACTGCGTAGGACCAAAAAGTTCTAACATAAGATAGTTAAGCTAAAATTTAAGCATTTTTGGTATAGCCTATAATTTAGAATCTAAGAATATACAACGAAAATAAAAACTGTTGCAAAATTGAAAAAAAATTCAGTGGGAATTGGATCATTTTATAAAACAAGTACCCTAAGTCTGTTGAGCTGGTGTTTATCTTGTACTTATTAAAAGTATAATTAGTAATTATGGGAAAATTTCGAACGGGCTTTTAATACAAGATAATATTAAAAACATATCATAATTCGCCAACTGAACATAACGTATAAAAAAAAATATATTGAACGAATATATTGTAAAAATATGTGTTGATATAGTTCTCACCTAAGTTTTATTTTTTCGAGGAATGGAAGGATCACTAAATCTGTCACCGAGTATATTAGCAAATACATAGTGTAACATTCTATAAAATAACATAAAGTCATGCAAATTATTGTGCGGTAGTAAAGTGCTCGTTGTGAATTCATTACCCCTCAGCGATGATTATAAGATTCACAATGCCTTCTACAAACATCCAGTGTAAATTGTTGTTCGGGGTTCATTCCACCACCATCTATGATGGTATCGCAAGCCCTTCGGAAAGCAGTACCTCATACACGTTATTCTTTTTATAATACTATTGGCACTTTCACTTCTGACGGCGGATGGAAACCCATGAAAATCCTATCATCGGGAGGTTACTTTTTAATCTTTGGAGCTTCATATACCTAACGACAAATAATAATCCCGTTTTGCCGTAGTTTTGGTTTGTTATGCTTTCTACACCAGACGTTTGGATTCGAACAAAACTTTAAAATGATTGTTATGATTAAACCAGGTACTTGTATCCGACTTCCGTATGCAGTTTTGTGATGCAATCTAACGTAATTTGCTATTACATTACCTCTCCTCCTGCTATAAGCCTTACTCCTATCTGTTGATGTCTAACAGAAGAGATCAGCGGATTCATTGCAACATACCACGTTTTCAAATTAAACGCTGAACTATGGTACACAGTCCGGAAGCAGTGCGATGCAAGGTTCGGAGAGAGTTACCATAAACGTTTGGTACTAAACCGACGATGGCTGATTTTGATTGTGTCGTTTTTGTCTTTTTATAGGTATAACAAGCGACGCTATTGTGCAAGGGACGAATGGTAATCTGTGTGAGGTAAGTGTACATTTGCGCAAAATCTGGCGCATGAGCAAGTGTTTTCTAAGTGACTTATTGGGTAACCGATGACCTTATTGCGTGTGGCCATTGTAAGACCTGTTTTCGAGAAAACGTGACGGATTGTGTTACGGTGAGTTTTATGTCCCTTTTGACGGCTGCACTTTAGCAGATATCTTCGAATTGAATAATGCATTGATATGGAAATATATTATGAGTGTCATTTGGAGGCACTTTGTCTAGTAGGGATTTTATGACAAGTCAAAGTGTCGAACTGTCGTATACATGAGTCACCCCAAAGAATATATTAAGGGGCCATCTGTACAGTGGGGATCATATTGTCGATTGTCGATTAAAGACGCCCATTTGTGCAGACTAAACATGAATCATAAAATTGAAATCAAAATCAGAGTAGTCCACAAGAAGCAAAGGAGTGACGTTCGCTAATTTTCATTCCTCAGTAAATTTCTTTAACAATGTTTTGCCAATTTATGTAAATATCTTTCGCTTTTTGGAAATGTGGTTTTAACTTTAACCTATGGATGGAAGAGTATTGGGGGATTAAGGTTCAGCATTCAAAGCAAGAACTCTCGCCTCCCAGGCACTGTGATTCTACCCAACTGAACTCAACTTATTTAAGGGCAGGTTTTCATCTAGAGACCGAAAAGATGGCGTGTTTTTCTTGAATTTTTTTCTCAAAGACGGAAGAAAATAAAATGTTAATTTTTTTACACATATTTATTAAGTATTTAGGTATACATATAATTCTTGTTTGTGGAAAATATTAAAAATTGTCAAATTAATAGATGGCGCAATGTGATGATTCGAAAGAAACGTACCCAATCGGTCTCCACCGTAGAGCTGTTTGCAATCGCTGTAATCATACAACAATAAGCTTTTTCAAATGATATAATGTTTGCAGGAGTCTGAACCTATTTTCAAGGAAAAGAATCAAAAATAAACAAAATGGCGGACATACAAACTTTAGGTACCGATTTTTTTTGGCGCTTTAACGTTGAATAGGAAAAAAAAATGTATGAAAAATTATCTACATTTAGGTTCAGACTATTTTATTTAATTTACTTTAAAATAAAAAAAAAACAGCCGATCTATTGAGTAGTTTTTGAGATATCGTGAAAAAGATGGTTTCGAGAAAAACACGTTTAAAGTTTTATTAAAGTTGGTAGCGTTCGGTCACCTTTTTATGCTGTAACTTTTTTATAAAATAATTTTCACAAAAACGGTTTTGGGGACTTATTCTACACACTATAAGCTATCAAAAAATAAATAAAAAATCGATTTTTTTTTTAAATTTATTGATGAAAACCTCCCGTTAACTTATGAAGTTACTTACCCCATAATTCTGTGGTGGTGCCGCCAAACCCCACGGCCCACTTACCTGAAAAACCCCATAACTTCATCCCAATCTGCATAAGTTTTCGCTAATGCAATCGCATTAGCACCTAAAATGCTTTACGCTTCTAGGTTATCAAATTTATATTCTAAAAGTCCCTGTTATAGAATCCTTACCTTTCATGCATCTCTTCGCATACAAATTCCCTGTAAGAATTCTTTCGTAACTTATCATGAATCCCAAAACCAATTCGACACCTTCGGTGCCAGGCAAATCCCAATCTCACCAAGTGCATTTCCCCCTAGACGAATTCCCGAGAACAAAATGATTTGGTTTACATACAATGTAACCATCATAACAGGGACAAAAACAAATATACGCATCTTGCTTCTTAACCCTTATGTCAATGACCAACTTTACCGACAGTAGTCAATGACCGGTTACCGGGTACCCACATATAGAAACATTGTTTTAACAATGTTAAAACAAATATTTTGCAATAGATGTTAATTTGTTTATCAGAAACAAATATATTGTGAATATTTTATGTATTTTATATAATTATTTTTTATAAATATAAAGAATTTTGACTATCTGCGGCTACAAAAGCCCTTTTGAAATCGGCGCAGAGCAAGGTCAGGATCGGCAGGTGTGTAACAAATTCAGTTATACCAGCTAGAGGGATCTCGAGTATTCGGTTGACGAATAACTTGTACGGTCAATTTTCTATTTATAACTTGCGAGCTTATGGTGAAATCATTCGAATCCGGCATTAGAGAAAGCGTGGTTCAGTCAGCGTCCTTTGTGCATCTGAGCATCTTCAAAATGACGACTTTGTTGACACGTGCTCAATTCAACAGGTAATAATATTAAAATTAATATTGTTAATGTATTTAATAATATTAAATAATTTTGTTGTTGTATTTTTGTTTTTAGATTATGTAATGCACAACGAGATGCCTACTTGAAAAGCGTGTGTGGTGAATCTGACCACGAGAGCATAAACCTTTCTGATAGTGATGACGATGATTGGATTCCTGACGAGCGAAATGAAAACGAGGTATCTGATAACGAAGAATATTGCGCGGACGAAAACGATACAACTGAAGCAGCCATTGACGATTCTGAAAGCGAAGATGACAATGATACGAACGGAGATGTCGACGCAGTTTCAACTGCAGGTAAAAATAATTCTTTTCGTTTTATTTATTAATTTTTCATGCACAACGCGTTCTTATTATTTTTAACGAAAAACAAGAAAGGCGTGTCGGCAATGTGAAATGCCGGTTTGCGACGAACACGCAACTACGTTGGTTGAATGTAATGCATGTCACAGAAGTCCTTCTGAATAAATTTGTTTGTTAATATAAATGCATTTTTATTGTTTTTCATTAATTATTACTTATTTAAATAGTTAATTATAAATAATTAATTATTAATTAAATATTTAACATTCAATTTTGCATCATTCTTCATCATTCTCAATGCTTTTTAAATGGAGTACCCGGGTACCCGGTCGTGGGTCAGAATACAATTTTTTAAAATGTCAATTTGAAAGTAAAAAAAAAATTTTTTTTTTCATTGAAATTTCGTAATTATCATTCAGAAACGTTTGAATGGAGATGATCTAAGACATGGGACGGAAATTCGTCTACTAGGCCGAGCAATCGTGAAATTGCGACGAAATTGCGACCCGGGTACCCGGTCATTGACATAAGGGTTAAGCATCAATTAAATCCTACAGCATAGGCAAATGCAAATAGGAATTGAATACCTACCCGCACCAGCGATGCCATAAACACCATTTCCCGGTAAACAAGCTAAAACCTATTAGCACAATATTCATGATGCATTCCGGCTGTCAATACAGCTGCTAGGCATACTGTAGTCATCGATCATCAACGGTCCCTTTGTCTTACATATTCCTGAATCCGTTTACCATAGACCTTCTCACATAAGCAAACACAAACTCAATTAGCATCCAATGAGATTCGGCTTGTTTGCTTAGCCGAACTCACATCTCATGGATGCACATTTTCCCTTTCTTTGTTTTAGATTCGTTCCCATGGCTTTGATCCATGAAATGTTTCACTGGCCGAATTTCCTTTGATAGCGAATGAATATCGCTAAGTCGTATTCCAACCACCGATCCGTCAGTGGGTCTTCACCACCCCGTGGCGTCCGGGGACGCGTACAACCCGGAGTCGTGTGTTCGTTTGAATTATAATCTTGTAATGTTACCTTCGTAATAGTTAGTGCGCAGAGTTTACTTAGTTTGTGTAATGTGTACGTCCATTGTTCGAACGAGGATACTTAGATTAAGATATTTGCAAGTGACTTTTAATCCATGTTCAGTTAATTAAGTACAACATAACTATCCGTGAATTAAATAGAGATATCATTTTGGCGACCAAGAATAACCAGTGTTTTGACTCTCGTGGCCTTCTTGGATATCTCTGGTGATTCGCGTCAGCGGAACTTTGTATTAAATCGGTGAGGGTGAAGTGGAACCCTGGGCCCATGCTGCCCCACAGACTTCGTTCCCCACAATTCTCTGTCAAAAAAATTTCCAAAAGTCTTGTTGGTCACCAATTTTTAACACAGAGGAGTGCGGACAAATTTGCCAGACTCATCGGTAGCATCAGCATTCAACCCGACAGATAGCTTAGGAGAGCTAGTCGGTAATTACATGGAGCTGAAATTCAGGAGGCGTTTCAACAAAGAGAGGGTGTTGAAATAAAGCTCGTCGCAGGTGAACTCTCTTTTTTTTTTTTTTTTTAAATATACTTCTCCCGGGAGAGCAAACCTATAGTGCTGACACGCCGCTCCGATATGCCACCAAATAACCCAATAGAGGTTATTTGCTATGAGTTGAAGTGTTGTTCTTAGGTGAATCTAGTGCATGAAAAGAATTTTGCAGTATCATGAAATGTCAAAGAACAGTGGCGGTGAAAGAGGGGAAGAGTTTAAGGAAGGGACGTTATGGAGTCTGTGTTTTATGCCACATAAAATTTAAATGTTTTCTCTCTGAATGAAACGATTTTCGTCATTAGGTAACATCTTCCGGACTGTCGTAGATAAACTACGAAATGTGAAAAAGTAACATCATGTTAAGAAACACTCTTAGCATCATAACTTGGTATTCAAGAAACATCAAAAACAAACAGCATGCATTTTTTAATTTCTTGATCAATTTTAATATTGATATTGCACTTGTTTCAGAAACCTGGCTCAAACAAGACATTTCTTTCTCTCATCCAAATTACATATGTTATCGCCTAGACAGGGTGCATACTAGTGGTGGAGGTGTCGCCATTTTTGTGAAGAAATGTATAGAACATACCTTGCGTCCTTCATTGTACCTTAAATTAATCGAAGAAATTAGTATTGATGTGACATTAAGTGATAACTCCAAGGTGAGTATTTTTTCGGTCTATTTCCCTGGAGGAAATGGAAACATTGAGAAATCTACTTACTTTAAGCGGGATCTGCATAAATTGTATAGACTCAACACTCGAAACAAGGTAATTATTGGCGGTGATCTAAACTGCAGACATCAGTCGTGGAATTGTCTTAGGGCAGACTGCTGGGGTAACATTTTACTAGATATTACTGAATCCAGCCCAAGTTTTTCCATACTTTATCCAGTTCTCCCCACCTATATCCCATCGACTGCCAACAAAAACCCCTCAACTCTTGATCTATATATCACTAATATTCCAAATTACTGCACAGTACCATTAACTCTAAATGCGTTAAGTTCAGACAACCTTCCGATCAGCCTCACAGTGAATCATACAGTAACTGTAAATCGTTCCACTTTATACTACAACTATTCCACCGCCAACTGGAATTGTTATAAATCATATATAAACGCGAACTTGGTTCTAGATGATACCAGCCTAAATTCTATAACCTGCAGCGAGAACATTGATATCCTTTGTAACAATTTTGTTTCTGTTATCAATAGAGCGGCCGATCTTGCGATACCTAAATGTTCCACTACTCCAGTTGATAAGGCACCGCTTCGTGAAAATATCTTATATCTGATTAGGCTATGAAACTCTGAAAGAAGAAAATGGCTGCGTTATAGAATCGATTGCTTTCTAGTTAATGTTAAAGTCTTAAATAATATCATTAAAAAAGAAATCTCAGCATATAGGAACAAGCGTTGGAATAAACAGCTCTCCCCTCTTGACAAAGCATGCAAACCGTTCTGGAAAATAACAAAAATTATGAAAAAGAGAGGGTCAAGTATTCCTCCGTATAAAGATCACGACAAGTTGTTTATTTCTTCAGTGGAGAAATCGAACCTACTTGCTAACACATTTAGTGAGAACCACTCCATATCTATGCATCTAAGCGACGCGTATACTGAGGCTGAAGTTGTTAACACTATCCATGTACTTTCTCAATCACCAGTTGAAAGTACTTACGCAACTAATATTAGCAAAGTTAAAGAATTGATAAAAAAAATCGAAATCAAAAAAGGCTGCTGGTCTTGATAATACGAGTATCAACAACAAATTAATTAAAGCACTTCCATCTGCTGCAAGTAACTATTTAACGTTCATTTTCAACGCCTGTCTTAGGAAATGTTATTTTCCGGACTGTTCGAAAAAAGCCTTTGACGCGGTATGGCACGATGCCTTGATTTATAAGCTACTAAAATTGAAGCTGCTAATACCGCTTATCAAAATTATCCAGAGCTTTCTTCGTTCGAGAAAATTTGTTGTGAGTATAGGAATCGACAAATCCTCTACTCAGCAAATCCACTATGGTGTACCCCAAAGCTCGGTCCTTGGTCCTGTAGCTGTTCTACGAACCACCACAACCAACTATAGGTTAAGATGTTCTTTCCGCTAAGAAACATACTTACCTTTATCCATTACACGTGCCCACAGACACGTGTCCCAATAGCCGGTGATCATACCTGTAACAAAGGATATACGAAATTGTAACAACGTTGAACCCGATATCAAAAACCAAGGAACTTAACGTTCAAAAACTTACAATATCGAGTTCAACGCGTCCATATATCGTATGCAAAACCAATCCAAAAAGGCAGCAAGCATCGCATTTAAACAATGCGCTAATGCGGGAAAACATCGCATGTAGAACGATCACCCAGCCTGAGCAGCAACGCGATGTTTTCCCACGAAATACCATTGTCGGTAAGTAAACTGAACAAGGGATGCACTCTCGGATAGCTACATGCAATTAGCACCTAAATCACTCGCATGGCCTAATGCTAAGGCACACTTGCGCAAACAAACGATTCGTTGCGCCGCTGATTAGCAGGCGAACAATCATAAACCCGTAACAGTATCCCTGATAGATGTTTATGATGAAAAAGGCAACCAAAGCCTTACATCCCATAGTCCGTGTATACATCCGAAATGCAGGCGATCCTTGCCACATGCCAGATGTGCAGTTCAAATAAACCACGGAAAGATCGGAGAATAAGTGGCGGCATCCGATCCCACCAGATTTATCCTTTTTCAGTTCCTATGGGAAATTCTCCTTTTGAGATGCAAAGGGAAATTTTATGCTGTTAATAGATACGATGGGAAAATCTGTTAGCAGAGAGGATGAAAAATTTTCTCTTGCAGATGCGAAGAAGTAATTAGAATGCGATATTTTTTGGATAGGGACAATTAATCTGGAGGAAATAGTCGCACCGGAAGGTCTACTGGAAGCATCCGTCTATTAGAAAGTGAGTCGAACAGAGAGAAACCCAACGAAGTGTAACAAACGACGTAGCGCGTGTGCGCGATTTTTGTTTGTAAAAAAATAGCTTACTAGTTTGTTCATCCGGGAATTCTAATTCTAATAAAGATTAATGTGCTTCCAAATGTTTAGCATAAAGTGTACGAACGAGGAGAATCGCAAGTAACAAAGAAACAGAATTGTAAAACTCTTTAACACATTTTA
The DNA here is from genome assembly GCA_963931805.1 of Microdon myrmicae. NCBI lineage: Eukaryota > Metazoa > Arthropoda > Insecta > Diptera > Syrphidae > Microdon > Microdon myrmicae. Next base: position 62,016,576 of record OZ007501.1, read on the forward strand.
AACAATCCGTGTATTAATAAACATAGCATCGTGACCTATGAGTATCCAACAGTGTCATCTAAATTGGAAAAATAAAATTAATCACAGGTTAAAAACAAACTCAACTCCTTGTTTTATTGGTGACAGCATTCGTTTCTGGTGCAGTTTTGTTCGTGTACAGTGTTCGGCGAAACACAGCGTCCAAAGACAATAAAATCGCCAAACTGGTGATCGCGACGCGGGTAAATTGAACACGTAGAAAAACAAAGACAGAGTGGTGACCGCAACGCGAATTAAAGTGAACGCACGAAAGACAAACCATGACAAAGGCACGCGAAGGTGAAAACCACTTACAGTGAACGTTTAAGGCCGCAAACACGAAAGACAGCACCAGTGTCAGTGACATCAACAATTAAAACAATACACCGCCAGTAGCCGGATGTGTTGCGCTTTGGTTCAATATTTGGTGATTCTAACGAGTCACACATTCTTCACTATCATTCCAAACGCTATAATTGGTGACTCATCAACGTGATCTGTATACACACCACACACTTCCCCATAGTACACAGAACTTCCCACACGATCATGACTTCCGTATAGAGAACCAGGCACACTCGTCTGCTCCGACGTTCTCTCGTTCGCTCCGTCGTTCGCACACGAAGCTGATCGTAACGAAGTTACTGACGAGGAGGTAGTGTAGCGTCTCTAACAGATACACACACAATACACAAGCAAATAGTGAAGAACACCGAACGAAAATCGAATAAGAAAATGCATCAAGCCGTATACCATAGCGATAATATAACAATTCACATCAGTGGAATATACTTGAGTTTAAAAAAAAATCGAATTCAAAACATGGCCAGTAGCCTGATGGGTTGCGCTTTGGTTCAAATTTTGGTGATTCTAACTGTCATAGCATCAGAATCACACGTTTTTCACTATCAATCCCAAACGCTATAGTCCCATATTATTCACATTGTTTGTCGCAGATTGACCATGTCTAGGTGAAAACATTCAGGTAGCTATGTTTGCCGAAGACACGGCTATTTTCTCTACGGGTGCCTTATTCATTAATGTCTGCAACTCTTTGCAAGCATCTCTTGACAAACTAGCAGTGTATTACAGGAAATGGAAAATAAAAATAAATGGTAATAAAACACAAGCTGTCTGGTTTTCGAGATGTAGGAAACTCTCTTGATATTGATTGGTCCGAAGAGAATAGATATCTAGGTAATATTCTAGATAAAAAACTTATCTTCCAAAACACATCACTACCACAATTGACAAAATAAATAAAGTCGTAAGAGTTATGTATCCATTAGTGTGTAGAAAGTCAAAGCTTAGCATCGAAAATAAAATTATAATTTTTAAAACCATTTTTCAAACTATACGCCTGTACGGCGCCCCCGTATGGTGTAATTGTGCTCGCACACACTAAATAAAATTGCAAAGGTGTCAAAATAAAATATTGAAAATGTTGCTGAATTTGCCATGGCATTATTCGACACATGAACTACATGAAAACGCTAACGTTAAACCGGTAGAATTTTTTATTGACAGAATCAATCGAAACTTCTTCGTCAATTGTTCTTTTTCTGACAATGTTCTCGTTTCCCGTCTTGCGTTATCCTAAATCACTACATATATACCCTTTCAATGAAAATTATATCGAGGTCATTATTACATAAAATAACCGGAAACCTTTGCAATATTAGTCTTAAGATTCAAATAAGGGTTTTTTCTAGTAGTTTTCCCTTAATTTATTATTTATGATTCATTAAAATTGTGCTATTGTCATTATATAGATTTAAGATTATAGTTGTAAAGGAATTGCTGTCCCAAAACTCTTAAATACTAGTTGTAAAATATACCACAAATGTAATTATCTACCTAATAAAAATTGAATTGAATTGAATAATTAAGCTAGAATTTAAGCATTTTTTGTCTAGCATTTAATTTAGAAACTACAGAAAATAAAAAGAAAATAAAAAAATTTTTTTGTAAAAATGAAAATGAAATGAACCGTTGTGGTATGATGTCTTTTTTAAGGGTGATGATTGATCTCGATTTAAACTGAGATATCATCACCGGAAGGTTTTGTTTTTGTTTTAATGAATTTAAATGTAATTGGGCGTTTTTTCATTTTATTTTACACACGTTTGTATTTTGTTCATTTTCTTATATTTATCTTACTTGCTAGGCAAAAAATGTTTAAATTCTAGTTTATTTAAATTATATTGTAACTTACCGTTCCCCCGCGGACACTCTAAGCTAAACTTGGGATGACTATTGTCTGTTTTATTGCCTTTCGGTTGTTTTTCTCTTATATTTATTCCAATCTTCATTAATAATTTACCAGAAAAAGAAAATTAAGAATAAAAAAAAAAATTAATTTTATGTAATTGAGGGTGTACATGCGAAAATGTAAATTTATGTTTAGTGTTTTAATTTTGTTTTATATTTTATATGCGTTTTAATTTAAAAATGTAAATCTATGTTTATGTTTTGGAAATGTAAATGAAAATGAATGTTTCATGTTTGGATCTGATGTTTTATATTTGATATGCGTTTAATTTAAAAATGTAAATTAATATATTGTTTTGTAGGTAAATGAATGCTTTATGTATTAAAAATGTTAGAGAATATTTGCTTTTGTTTACGTAAATGGATGTTTCATGTTTTGATTATGTATACTTATTCTCTGTCATGGTTTCTCAGCGGGACAAATGTGGTGGTGAATAGCATTCCGAACTCTCCCCACTTCCCCCACCGGCCACACTCCCATTCCGGGACACGCGACCAATGTCCCACCTTAAACCGCTTTACCTGATATTTTCCTGACTATGTCATTGAGGAGGATGTGGTGTGGCAGTTTTAAATTAGGCCGCCTTCAAAACAGGTAGTATTATACAGCAATTTTAGAGCACCTTAAAATTGGGGAACACTTTTCCTGAACAAAGCTTGTAGTGCTCTTAAAAGCCCTACCACCTTTTTCCCCCATTCCTACATCCAAATCCCAGCTATATTACCCTAAAACCCAAAATCCTATCAAAACCCGAAAAAACCCCAAACATGATCCAAAATTCGCAATAAACGAATCAAATATTCGTTTATCGCGTAACATTTGCCCCCATGGCATAATTCAATCCAAAATCTAAAGTAAAGTTAAAATTCACAATAAACGAATCTAATATTCGTTTATCGTTTCACATTTGCCCCACGGCATCATCATATCCAAAATTCAGAGATCGTTATCTCTATCTGTAAAATTCCATTAAACTAAACAAATAGAAAACCAAAACCAGATACATATCCACATCTGCGAAATAGTTTCGTAAGAATTCAAGAAATTGAATTCTTATGTTAATTAAACACTGAGCATCTCACTCAGGATACCAAAATCGGGATTTTTGTATGAAATTGTGTATTTTCGAGATACAAATCTCGATTTGTTTCTCTTTATAAGGATTATGAATTTTGTATTCGAGCATCTCCCTCAACACAGAATCCGTTTACTCTAACATACGTAAGCAACACCTCCGGTTGTTTGTTGAAAAGTTTTCCCCAGATGTCCTCTTCCTTTCAGAGACCTGGCTCAAACCAAATTCCCGACTTTCAATTCCCAATTACACTTAAGTTTCTAACCCCAGAACTAATGGATCTCATGGAGGTACCGGCATATTAATTCACAAAAAATTTCAATTCAGTGAAATTAGATTCACCGATATATCCAGCATTGAATACACAGCAGTAAAACTTTTCTGTGAGAACAATAAAGTGCTCGTCTTAGCATCCATTTATATTCACCCTTCACGACAACCAGATTTCCCAGATACTGACATTTCGCAGATTATCCAACAGTCCGTTCCCGCTCCATTTATAATCGGAGGAGACTGGAATGCTCGTCACACAGCATTCAATGATAATAAATGCAACAAATATGGTCGCCAATTGCTAGCCCTCCTCCAGTCTTATCCATATACTTACATTGACTCCCCATTACAGCCAACTCGTGTCTCTAGCTCAGCCCGGTCAACAATCGACTTCTTCCTCAAGTCCGACGATGTTTATTCAGCGGGTCCACCTACAGTCTCCTTTATATTTCCTTCTGATCATGGTTCCGTTCACACCACGATCCAAATCCCCTCTTTCGAGCCACTATACTCGTCAAACCCTGTCCCAAACTTCACCAAAACAAATTGGAGAAAAGTCAATAGGGACATAGCGAAAAGTTTCTCTGACTTGTATATCCCTGAAGCATCTAACTTACTCCCTACTGAAATCGATCAAGCATCTTTAAGAATAGAGCAAATTCTTAAGGAGGCTCTCAGCAAAAACACCCCGACAACCATTCCTCATAACTATTTAGGAAAGCCTCTGCCCAGCATCCTAACCAAATTATTGCGCCTTAAAAAGCAGCTCCGCCGTAAACTTTATACAAGATACTGCCCCTTTATTAAAAGCCAAATCCTACTCCTATCCACTCTGATAAATGAGCAGTTGAAAAAATTCGCAGATGAAAACTACATCTCCACACTTAAAAATATCAAACCAAATCGGGATCTTTTCAAAAACATCAATCAATTAACTGGTCGTAAATATAAACCCCGAATTGACCATCTCATTAACCCGATCAGCAATAATATTGCCCAGTCCGATTCGGACATAGCAAATTGCGTCGCAGAAAACTTTGCAAAGATCCATGAGCAAAATAATTCTCTCTCAACTCCTGGCTTCGAGAACACAGTAAACGAATACATCTCAAATAGATTATTCCCATCTTTTACTCCTTTCATCGGTGAATTCAACAACACAAACATAGCTTCACACCCTTTAGACACTACAAATTTTCTAACTGCGGACGAATTATCCGAGATCGTAAGATCAGGAAATAACAAAAAGTCAACTGGATTAGATGGAATCCCACGTCTTCTATTTAAAAGGCTGCGCCCACCGAATCTACTTCCCATCCTCATTCTTCTTAATCATATAATTAATGCATCGCACTTCCGAGAGAACAGGAAAACTGCGGTAGTAATTCCTATTAAGAAGCCCGGTAGTAGTAATAGCCCTTGCAATTATCGTCCAATATCCCTATTAAGTACACTAAGTAAGATACTGGAACGCAAGATCTACCAAAATCTTCTCTCATTTGCCAATGAGAATGCCCTCATCCCTGACTGTCAGTTCGGATTTCGTAAGCGACAATCCACATGTCATGCTCTACTAAAACTTACACACGATGTTACAACTGGTCTCCAAAACCAAAGCCCTACTGTGTGTATATCTCTCGATATTTCTAAGGCGGTTGATTGCGTCTGGATCCCTGAGGCTTCTGTACAAACTGCACTCCATATTTAATCTAAACTCTCACACAACAAAGCTCTTAGCCTCATATCTTTCTGCCAGAAAATTCGTGGTGAGAATAAATTCTTCTGTCTCAGAAACCCACACCATAACCGCGGGTGTTCCCCAAGGCTCCATTTTAGGGCCAATTTTATATCTGTTATATACCTCAGATATTCCTCAACCCGTATCTCCTAATGTTGTGATGCTGAATTATGCTGATGATACATTAATTTACTCTAGCAGCAAATTTGTTAAGGCTGCAAGAAACCACATTAACAACTTCCTCCCTAACCTATCAACATACTTTAATAAGTGGAAAATTCACCTTAATCCAAATAAAACGCAGCTCATAGTGTTCAAGGGCAAAAACGAGCACTGTACAAACAACACTAGACGCTGCCACAACAAAATTAAGATTCAACTGAACAACACTCTGATAAAACCCTCCAAAACCCTAAAATATCTGGGAATCACTTTTTCTAATAACTGGTCTTTTTCCTCCCACATTAAAAATTCCCTTCAAAAAGCCACAATTCAGCTTAATCTCTGTAGAAGAGTAATGTGGAAACCTAAAAGTCTCTCTCACAAAGTCAAACTGCTCATTTACAAACAAATTATCAGGCCCACACTCACGTACGCGTGCCCATTGTGGTACCATATCACTCCCTCCCAAATGGAGAAATTACGAGTATTCGAAAGAAAATGCTTTAGGTATGTCTCTGGCTTACATCGTCGTCCTAACTCCTATAAGTACTATAGTAACGTCGAACTCTACAATACCGCTGGTATCGAGCGCCTCTATAGACGATTCCTCGAACTGTCTATCAAATTTATCGAAAACCTACAAAATAATCCCAATCCCATAATAACCTCGCTCTTAGAGAACCCTCTAGACATCCGAACTAACTACCCCAACTGTCTCCACACCAGAGCTATCTTCGCCTCAGCCAGACTGGTAAATGATTCAAACGAGATCATATACCACAACACCCAAGTTACCCCTAACCAGTTCAAATACTGTAACGTCCAACCATTTTCCAACATCCTACGCTTTTCCAACGAACAACCGGAAAGAAATACTATTCCTCAAACCCATAACTGACCTCACTCCACATCCTTTAATTCATATATCCCATTAATTATAAAACTTTGTTTATGGCTTTATGAAAATCATACTGTAATCAGACTAAATTAGGTTAAGTTATTTATATAATTAGGATTAAGTTTAGATTAAGTAAAGTTGAAAAAACAAATTCCTGGTTTTCTGACCTTTTCCAGGAAGATAATACTATTAAATTTATAAACACACATCTATCTTGTATCCCATAAAATATTGTTTGGAAAATGTATATATTAATATAATAATTACATGTAAGCAATTGTTACAAAATTAATTTTAAGTCACTGTATTACTTAAATGTACAATTTCTAATTATGGTTAATAAATCATCATCATCATCATCGGCACTACAACCGGGAGCCGGTCTTGGCCTTATTTAGCAAGTCCTGGGGCTTGTTAAATTTTCCATAATGATTTTTTTTTCCGGGCAAGGTCATTAGTCTTGCGCCAGAGGCCCCCCGACGGGGAATCGAACCCCGGTCTCCCGCGTGACAGGCGGGTATACTAACCACTATACTATCGAGGAGCCGTGGTTAATAAATAGTTTTGAAAAGAAAAAAAAAAAAAAAAAAAAAAAAAAAAAAAAAAAAAAAAAAAAAAAAAAAAAATATTCGAGCATCAGTCTAAATTGGTGTTCTAGGTGTAAGGACGCCAGAAAATGTATCTAAACTCAACGAAATTCAAATAAAAATTAATAAATATATTTAAAGTGAAGTATACAAAGGATTTGTGTTCTTTTATTAAACCAAGTCGATTTCCGAGCCTCTTTCATAAATAATCGGTTGTCACTCTTCCCGGAGGCCCCGGTGGCACGGTGGCGACCGCAACGGGTCCCCTCAGGAGGAGACAAGCTCCCTGGGAGGAGGATCACAACAAGCTATCGAAAACGGGAAAGGAATAGCAAAGCCACGCCAAGCGTCTAGAATTTCCGAGGAATTCTGACGGCATCGGTTATGTTCCGATTGGCGAAAGAAAAGGAGTGAGTTGACTTTGATCAACTCTGGCACGTAGTTACATTAAGAGCTAAGTAACCAGTCATAAATGCACAATTACATAAAGTAATTTCGTTGCGTAACGTTTTCGTACTTGTGTGTTGGCGGATCACAACGAAAAACGCCATAGATTCACTGCAAATGACCACTTGCTTCGAGTGGAGAGAATACAATTCTTTGTACTCGGATTCACTCCACTCTTAATTGAAACGATCACATGCCGCTTGGAGATGCAAAAAGTGCGTCCAAATATATGTGCACGATCTGAAAGGCGCAAGACATTATTCATAAGGCGCATATACCTTCTAAACTAGAAATCAATTCTCAATATTGGTCAAGGAACTCTTCCAAGCATTATTTGAAGACCACGCGTTCAACTATTTGACTTATTGTATCCAACCTGAGCAACGGACGATGTGGGAATGGTCCGTCTGACCATTCATTTTCCGTAGCGTATAGTAAATTCAACATTTATTAATTCAACTTTGAACGGTCAACAACCTTTTATACCCCCACAATGTATAAGCTTTGTGCGGCGACACACGTGGACGTTAAGCCGGATATAAGTACGAATTTATTTATTATTCGTAGATAAATATAAAAAATAATCGTAAATAAAGAAGAGAAAGAACTCTTTTTTATTTTACGTGGTTTGGAAAAAACGGCGATATCCGTGTGTTGATGAATTCTGGATTTATCAAGTTCCCTTATATAAGCAACTAATTTTGAAGAAATTTTCAAACAACAATGTTATAGAGTTTACCACACCAAATTGCGAGTTTACATAACTATATCAATTCATGGTTCGCAATAAGATATCACCTATTACATATAAGGAGCAGCACAAAATGTTTAAAAGATAACTTCCTAAATTTAGTTGAAGTTGCGAATAAGTGATGATTTATTTCATTTAGTGCTGTAGGCGTACTATAATTTAGAAACAAGTTTTGAACTATGGATAAGATTCTTTTGTATGTAAAATCTGGGAGTTTGTCTTGTATCTATTTATATTATTCTGTTTAGATTGGGATATTCTGGCAATAAGGTTAATGGTTTCAAACTTGCACTCAATCTCAGTGGCCGAGTTGGTAAAGAGGTTACATGATGCGTGTTTTTGAGCGTTCGAGGGTTTAACTGACGACTAATGTGTTGTTGGCCAAAAACTTTATTAGTTGACTAAGCTTTAGTAACCGCTATCAGATTGGGTGAAGAAGCAGATCTCATCTTGAAATTGGTATCTCGTGTGTAAGTCATATCATATACAATGACGATAAATTCATTTGGTCGAGGAGTCAATCTGCTTTCCAATTAGTTCCGACTGTCTAGCTTCGGTGCCTGTAAATTTTGGTGAGCGGTGTTTACGTTTATGTTAGAAGAACCATGTTTTTCGATATTAAAAAACGGGGTTATAAATTCATCAAACTATCAGGGTAGTGGAGCACGAATTTGAAGTAGTGCAATCCTTTAACTACATTGGGTTAATAGTATCAGCCGATAACAATACGGAGGAAGAAATACGCGAACGACTGATCAAATCCAACAAAGCCGACTATCGTCTATCAAGGCTCTTTAAATCCCAAAATTTATCCAGAACATCCAAGCTACTACTGTACAAGACCATGGTCTTACCAATACTCATGTATGTATCCGAGACCTGGGTGCTCAATAAAAGGCACTCTGAATTCTTGGCTGCGTTCGAGAGGAAGGTCTTAAGGAGGATTGTTGGCCCCGTATGTGTGGGATGACGATTCCGCAGACGCTATAACCATGAGTTGGACGCAATCTACCTTGAAGTTAAGTTGTAAGAAAAATTAAGCTCGGTAGACTCCGGTGGGCGGGACACCTAGTTCGAATGAGCCTTTGTGGCACGATGTATGGAAGCAGACAGCGCGGCAGACCTTGTCTGCGATGGAGGGATGGCGTAGACCAGAACGCACAGAGCCTGGGAGTGCCAAATTGGATGACATCGGCTTGAAATCTGGACCGGTGGAGAGATTTGTTCAATAAGGCCAAGACCGGATCCCGCTTGTAGTGCCAATGATGATGATGATAAGTTCATCTTTAACCTTCTTTTTAATATGCCATCTATTTTTCAATAAATCTTGGAGGGCACTTTTTAATGAGGCTTGTGAGTGTCACATGTAATCCCTTTTAAATGTTCCTGTCGAAAGACCGATTCAATAGTTAGTAAACTTTATAGTTAAATATTTTTTAATCATATGTTGAATAGCTGCCCTAGTGACTTGGGTGAGAAGAATTATGATAAGTTTGCAAAACTATTTTTCCGGGCGAGATATCTTATTTATTTAAATTTGATTTTAATTTAATGTTTAAAGAAATGATTGAAACTGTAATTATGAAATGAAACTCTAATTATTTTTATTAAGTAAACTCAAAATATATTAAAGTATATACAAAACAAACAAAAAATATTGAAGTAAAAACTTAAAAATAAAAAAGAAGAGAGTCGGTACTTAAAGGTAACAGTTTTGTAAATCAAAAACTTTCGAAAAATAAAATAAATGTGTAAATATAAAATAAAAATATTAAATAAAAATATCAAATAAAAAAGACAAAGTGAAGAAATGGTAGCCCACTCTTTTCGGCGATTCGGAAGCACGGTGGTGCACCAGGACAACATTTATTACAACCCCATACCTCAGAAGTAACGATTCAAAAACTGTTGCAGTTGGGATTTGAAATTCTTCCGCACCCACAGTACTCTCCAAACATTTCTCCACCGAACTACCATCGTCTCCACAATCTGGATTCATTTTGCCGGCAGAAGGTCATAAAAGCCTTTGAAGATTTCATTGCCTCAAAAAGTCTGCACTTCTACGAAAAAGGAATATTTGACCTTGTATCACATTGTAAGAATGTCACAGATGCCAACGGATCTTAATTTGATTGAATAAAAATTAACAGAAAAATAATATTGGCTTTTACATTTTTACTATAAAATCGGTTATTTAATGCCGTATAAACTCGGGCCCAATTTGTAACACTGTTAATCGTATGTTGGATAGCTGCACTAGTGGCTTGGGTGAGAAGAGTTATAATAAAGTTGCAAAACTGTTTTTCGAAGTTTTTCTGGAACATAAGTGTGGCGGTTCCGCCAAACCCCACTGTTACTTACCTGAAGGACCCCCATAACTTCGACTCAACCTTATAAGTTTCGCTAATGCAATCGCATTACCACCTGTAAATGCTTCACGCATCAAATAGATCAAATTTATTTAACTAAAAGTCACTGTAAAAGAATTCTTACCTTTCATGCATCTCTTCGCATACAAATTCCCTACAAGAATTCTTTCCTTTATACAGGTGCATAAACCAAAGACTATTCGGTAACTTCGGTTGTCAGGCAAATTCCAACCTTCCCACACCTGCACCGTAATCTCCCACAGCAAAACCATTTCCTTCCCAAGGATAATTAAAGCTTTCAATGCATTACCTGGAAATGCCTGCAAAGAATTTTTCCTACAAGAGCATTCATACATGTATCAATGTATCTCTGCATTAGCGACCAAAAACCGAATTTTCAATTAGTGTAGATATTCACACTATAGTTCGATCCTGGCGTCGCCATAGATGCCATGCATAATTGACACAGATGGTATACACAACCGTCATTGTGTATCCATCTAAATTACTTTCCGAAGACTTCCAACTATTGATTCAGCTGCAAGCACTTCTCTCGGAAATACTTGTTTGTTTGAATCTTCAAACAATCACCAACGGCGCGCTTAGCCGCCGGATTGGATTGAATAGCATAAAAACATGCAAACAAAAGAATCCGATTCTCCCAGTCGGCAGAGAGATGATATACGATCTCTATTGTATAAATTATCGCAATCCCTTTTAGCATCTAATGAGTGGCTGCTATTTACTCAGCTGACCCTCATTACCCAACGATGCCTTAGGTCTTTTCCCCTTTGCTCTTTTTCCCTCGTTCTAGGTTCCGTTTATCCTTGGCTAAACGCATCAATAAATACGATGATGTGTACGAATACACACGTACACCAACGCGTCCCAGAGATCGCCTTCCATTGGTCACTGGTTAAAGGAAATTTCATTTTCTTTCCACCACATCACCAAACTCACCCCATTAGCGAGTCGGCTCTGCACGAGCCGAATACCACTGAGTCCAGTTACATCCTCCGGCCACGCAGGTCGTGCCACTACCGCTCTCCGTACCGGTGCGGAGACGCGAGCGCTTATCGAGTCGCTTTAATTGAATAGTCGAAATTATAGTGCGAAGTGTGTAGATAGTATGTGTATCGTTAACGTTTGAACAATGGCCATGAGAATGCCTAAATTAATATATTCATAAGGTTCCAGGTGACATCTAATACACATGTACGTTTGATTAATTAAAAAGATATCTATCAACTAATTAAATAAAGAGAACATTTAGCCGACTAAAAAATCATTCAGTGTTTTACTTTTCTTCTCACCTTCGATGGACAGTGCGTTTTATTTCTGGTGACTAACATGTGTGTTTATTTTTTTTCATTGGTGTTCATCGACGGACCTCTTCGCGAAGTGACGATTCGGTTTGGCGGAACCTTGTCCGAACAGCAGATTGTTAGTGGGACGAAGTAGAACTCCCACCCATGCTGGTGCCACGACTTCCACCCCCACATAAGGATAAGCGACTCCGGGCGAGATATCACATCAAATATCATTCTGCGATTGAGTAAAAAGGCTTTACAAAAATGAAGTCTCCGCATTTAGTAAAGAATTCAGTCGTCTCTTATCCTGCTGTGGCTGCCACCAAATCGGTGCTTTTAATAGCAGAACAGAACTGTATGGAATTAATTTGAAAAAAATGCATCCGCTACGACGTTGGGTGTATTACACGCAGAACCTTCCACTTACCCTACCGTTGCTCTCCTCCATACACCCCCCCCCCCCCCCCCCCCGCCGTTAATCCCATATACCTCAGAACATATACCCAAATCAACATTGAATTCATGCCAAACAAAAAGAACAAAATGTTCAAATCTCGCACATTAAATTCAATTCCTAAGCCCAGCACGTTTTAAACGAACCAAATATTCATTTGGTTCGCATACTCACAAAATTTCCTACATCCGAATGTGCGGACCGGATGTTCCTCCCTCAAACAAATATTGTTGAGAATCGTCTGCAATTTTATGCTCCTCTAAGAATTTGTTTGTACAAATTCTGTCCCACAATCAACATAATTTTCCAAAACCAATTTGAATACAAACAAATTGCACCATTATATAGATTTGAGATTATAGTTGCAAAGGAATTGCTGTCCTAAAATTCTTAAATACTAGTTGTAATATATAAATGTACCATATTACGTACCTAATAAAAATTGAATTGAATTGAAATTGAAACGAACTACATGTTCATTTTATCACCCACCAACATCTAGGACCACAAATGCGCATCTGCAAGACCTCTGTTTATGGTTCCGTGCTTGAGTGCACGTAAAACCGTAGTTCCTCTTTGTTTTCTCTTTTAAGATAAAGAAAAGTAAATTAATGACGAATGGCCAAGGAATTGTGAACAAGGGGTGTATCCTTCGATCTGTACGAGGGCGGTTTCTTGCGATCAAACCAACAAAAAAAAAGGAGAGATGAGTTCGAGAGGTGGGCCGAGATGGTCATGTTTAAAAAAGAGCCTTAATCTGGTCCGGGGGGAGCTGTGTGTGAAAAGTAATTTTAGTTGCAAAATTCGGTATTCCAAAAAGTTCATATTATATTTCCCAAGGCAATTTCACGGCTTCTCCGCTCTGTAACAGAACGAGTTCTGATGCAGGGATTCTCGCGCCGTCAGAAGATGAAACTGGTGCGATCTATCGGATTGTCTTGTAAAGCGCATATAAACCGGATTGAGCTGAACAATACTACGAATCGCTGAAGAGCAGTACCCGTGATTATATCTTTAAAGCAGACAGAGGTCGGCTACGCGCCTTCGATGTGATAGCGAAGGTAGTCCCAATCAAGCGGATCGCTCGTCTCTGTATGCTCTCAAGTAAGTCGAGGATATGTTTACATGAGAGCAATATTCGAGCGCGGTTATAATTTGGGATTTATACAGGAGAAAAAGGGGAGCCAGAGTAAAATATTTCTTGGCTCTAAAAAAAATAACTCAGTTTTGCTGAGGCGGATGTGGCGATTCTCGACACATGTTTATGCCACGATACATTCCCACAGACCGTGGTGCCGAGTAACTTCAAGCCTTTCCTAGATTCGAGGGCTTGGCCATTCATCATCAGCTGTGGAATCGATGACCCACTTTTCCTCGTGAATGTTGTATACTGTGTCTTCATTGCATTGAAGTCGACGGGACTAGCCTTATCCGGAATTAACAGGATACAGATCCGAACACTCGCCGTCCACAACAACCCGCATCGATCGATTTTCGTCCAGTCGCAAAGGTGCTGGGAAAGTCCATATGAACGAAGTTTGCTCAGCACTGCGCCGTGCCAGACGCGGTCAAAAGTCTTAGAGGTATCCAATGCGACCGCTCTTCACTCACCATGACATCGCAGATGTCCATATATCGGTTATAAGTGTCAAAAGGTCTCCCGTGGACCGTCTGACACGGAATCCGTATTGACGATCATTCAGAAGTCCGTTCCACTCCGAATACTTAACTAACTCTGTATGGATGACTTTTTTCATTGTCTTAGATAAAATAGACAGTAATGCCATCGAGTGGTAATTTTGTGATAGACACTTTTTTCCCGTGTTTGGGATTGGCAGAACTCGAGCGATCTGCCAAGAACGGGCGATAGTTCTGGAGCACAGTTCATAAGGACTATTGCTGGTATTCCGTCTGGGCCGGTTGCCTTCCTACAATCAAGTTCACGTAGAATGCGTTGAATAGTGCGCGGACGAAATCTCACATCCCGCATCGAAGACTATACCGGCGAGATCATAGGTGGCTCCAAAAGGCCGGGATCGAGGTTTGTATTCGCAGAAATTCGCGAACACATTAGCTTTATCCTTTGAATTCGTGACTAACGTCCCGCTGTCTGTCATCAACGGAGGGAAAGAGGAGGATGTGAAGTTACCGCTGACAGCCTTTGCCATTGACCAAAAGGAGCGCGAACCAGTTGGGCACCGAAGGAGCTCAACGACCCCCCTCCCCGCTACGTTCCTATGTCTTACACCACAACAGATAACACCTGTATAAACGATTCGTAATCTTGACATCGTATGTGATACGCTGCTCAACTTCATCCCACATATTGATGACATTATTCTCAAGGCCAACTCTGTCCTTGGTTTTGTGAAACGCTGTTCGAAAGAATTCTCTAATCCCGAAGTTTCCAGATCGCTCTATATAGCCTTTGTCCGCCGCCTTCTTGAATATGCTAGTCAGGTTTGGTCTCCTCACTACTCGTCCCAAATTCGCAGGGTAGAAAGCGTGCAACGTCGTTTTTTGCGTTTTGCCCTCCGAGGATTGAATTGGGAAAATCCTCTGATTCTACCCCCATAAACGAGCCGTCTTCACTTAATTAACCTTGACACACTTGAAGAGCGAAGAATTCATACCGACATCCTCTTCATCCACCGGCTACTCTCAGGTTCAATCAACTGCCCAAGCCTGCGCTCCTTCATCACATTTTCCACTAATCCCAGAAATCTGCGAAAGCCTCGTTTCTTCTATTTGCCCGCCCATCACACGTCTTACGGCTCTAATGAAACCATTTCGCGAATGCTGCGGTGGGCAACCACTCACCGCGCGTTCCTTGACTTCAATCTCACCTCTCCCCCTCTCAAGCGTCGTTTCCTCTCTTACCCCTCCTGACCCCACCTCGCTCACCGCCTACAGTTTCCCGCACTCATACTCACACCCTAGCATCCGGCTTATCCCCGCTCTTCCCTGTCCTACCACTTAGACTATTATTCTATCCATCTTTGTTTAAGTCCCCATTCCATTTTTAAGTTACTTTAAAGTTAGTCCACCACACCCAACCCGCATGCCTTGGTTTTTATATTAGTTCGTAAGTCTATTTATAAGTTTTGTATGTTTATACGACTTGCACTAAGCGAAATAAACTGAGGGTTCTACCCTCTATTCATTCATTCATTCCTTCATCATTCATTTCCTGGAAGAAGTAGAATAAAAAAAAAACCCAACCGATGGGATTAATTATTTTGATTGTTATAAGGAAAAATAATATTGTAAATAGGATACATCATTTAGTCCTAAGTAAAATTTGTAAAATTATTGTTTTTAAATGTGTACTTCAAACTGAAAAAAAAAAAACAATTTTTATGGACTGCGCGATATTCTTCGCATAGCCTATTAAAGCGCTGAGTCTTCGAAGATGTCGGTTTTGGTTATTGGTATTAGTTTTAGAAAGTATGGGAATTGTTGTCATTAACTGCAAACGCGCCAAATTTTCTCCTAAGTTTGGGTTGTCCAACTTTGGATTCATTTAGAAATTACGTAACTCAACCGCCAAATTAAATATAAATTTTTAACTTTTTAATAAAGAAACTTTAGAGACATTGATAAGGCGATGAATAATCTTATAACTTTTTTATTTGCTCGCTTGTGTTTCCTTTCGCTTCTATTTAAGGAACAAAAAACTCATTAAATCGCGTTTTCGCTGCTTTTTGATGACCGCCAGTTACCCACTTCATTATGCAATGTCAGGCACCACACAACTTCATCAAAGGACGGTTTTTGACCTCTAATTGTCGTTGCTAATCAAAATGTCTCAATAAACTTGAACATTATACGCCAACTGTTACAATTTATGAGTGTGTTTCAAAGAGCCAAGTCAACAAAAGCATTAAACAACGATATGCTAGATATTTTTAATTGATTCACACATCATAAGAGACGCCGACTTTTTATCCGCCGAATTTCTACTTAACTTACAATAATTCGCATAGGGGTCAAAGAACATTCCCAAAATTCATAAAGCTGACCACAACATTATATTAAGTAATTAATAAAATTCAGCGCAAATTGATGACGAAACATCCATGTGCGACAAGATCAATGCCGATCTTGTCCACATTAAACGTCGCGGAAATTGAAACCGATTAATGAAACTGACCGTTGGAATTGTTATTCTCTGAGTACATAAGACTGTCATTAGTTACGACATCCATATTTGAGTGGCGTTGTGACCATTTCATATGCATAGTCGTATTTAATTGTACCTAGAAATGGAGCATATTTTTGGATTTTAAGTACGTTTTTAAGGAATACGAGTATTTAATCCGAAAAGTTCGTAAACAGAGAAGTTTTCAGGGGTAAATGTTATTGCATAAGGCAACGCAAAAATGCCTCCATTAAGGAAAAAATAACGACTTCATAACAAGGTGTTCAAACCACCATTGTTGGTTTCCACATAAAGGCATACTACTCGTCCTTCGCTGGCCTCTTAATCCGGGTCGTTCTACGTCTCATTAAATCTGCACTCTGTTAAACTAAAGTTTAAATTCACCAGGACTTTTTTCTAGCATTCTGTGCTCTTATTCTTTCCAATTTTCATTCGAAATTAATTGTTGAACACGAGCGCATGTTCAATTGATTAAATTAAGATACTCGGAATTATCTAAGAGGTCGAGAGCCCCCCATCGGAGCGTGCATACATGCAATAATTTATCAAACAAACTAAACGATTGTATAGGCGTTCCCAATAAGGACGATGTCCTTTTAAAATTAGATAATGGATTTTTCAATAGAAACGATATGTTTTTAAATCGTCATGGACCTATTTTGAAAATATTTGAAATGTCACTAATTATCTGTAGAATTGTCTCACAACTCATCATGGTAAAATTCTTGAGTTTGAAACAAATTTCAGAATGTAAACATAACCTTAAAGTCTTATACCAAAAAGAAAAGAGAAAAGTGACAGGTGTGCTCGAAAATTGTAATCTAGGACATTATTGTAAAAGATAAGCGGTCGACTGGAAGCGTAGTGAGTAACTGGTTGCCGTACACCAGAAAAGGTTAAGTAACGGAAGGCTATTCTTGGCACCACGTTTTTTGTGTTCAATTTTTCACTCTACGTTTTTGTTCAACGTTTATGAATAAACAATTCCTTTCTACAATTGGCGAGTTCTCTGGTGTTCCCTACCCACTGTAAAATCCCAACAAAAATACACGTTTCAACAACAAGTTTTACTTTTATCTTAATTATTTTGTATCTTATTTAATTTTAAAAACATGTCGCCCTTACTGGGACACCCTACATATAGCCCCTATTGGGAGACTCATTAGTAGGTCTTGCCTACACATATGTCAGCGCTTGATCCAAACCTTGAAAACATTTTTTATACTCGGTTTCCAGCTATCACACCCATATTCGATTTTCCATTACCCCCGCAATTGTTTTTTTTTTTTGACTTGATTAAAGAGAAAGACTTTACAGGACCCCAATTTACTGTTACTCGTTCCATTCTTGGTCAAAAAGTCGCGGATAATAATGGCATTGTGTGAAGGTGTGTTATCATGGTACACAATACATTGCCCACAAATTCGATCTGCTTTGGTGATCTGCATCATGTAAACGTCTGATAGCGCCCAATTATTACTCCTTTTCACAATACCGTCGTAAAAACAATGAGCATCATCATCATCATGGGCACTACAACCGGGATCTTGGTCTTATTTAACAAATCCAAAAACCACAAGACAATCCGATGGATCGCACCCGTTTGTGGTTCATCTCCCGACGCGACGGCGCGAACATCCCTGTATCAGAACTCGTTCTGTTACAGAGCGGGGAAGCTGTGGAACTGCGTTCCCACGCGAGTGTTCCCGGAGCGTTACAACCTGCAACTGTTCAAAAAGAACTGCAACAGTTATTAGATGGCATCTCGGGGCGCCCACTTGACGCTATAGGTTCGCCTCTCCCGAGAGAAGTCTAATAAAAAAAAAAAAAAAAAATCTCTCCACCGGTCCCGATTTCGAGCCGATGTCATCCAGTTTGGCACTCCCAGGCTCTGGGCGTCCTGGTCTACGCCATCCCTCCATCGCAGACAAGGTCTGCCGCGCTGTCTCCTTCCATACATCCTGCCACAAAGGACTTTCCAGGCAGGCTCCTCTTCGCTCATTCGAGCTAGGTGTCCCGCCCACCGCAGTCTACCGAGCTTGATTTTTCTTACAACATTAGCTTCAAGGTAGATTGCGTACAACTCATGGTTGTAGGGGCTGTCGGAATCGTCCTCCTCACATACGGGGCCAACAATTCTCCTTAAGACCTTCCTTAAGACCTTCCTCTCGAACGCGTTCAGAGTGCCTTTTATTGAGCACCCAGGTCTCTGATCCATACATGAGTACTGGTAAGACCAAGGTCTTGTACAGTAGTAGCTTGGATGTTCTGGATAAATTTCGGGATTTAATGAGCCTTGATAGACCATAGTAGGCTTTGTTGGATTTAATCAGCCGTTCGTGTATTTCTTCTTCCATGTTGTTATCGGCTGATACTATTGACCCAAGGTAGTTAAAGGATTGCACTACTTCAAATTCGTGCTCCACTACCCTGATAGTTTGACCAACGTTAGGTCTTCTCTTCGCAGAAGTTGCCACCATGTACTTAGTTTTCCCCTCATTGATGTACAGTCCTAGTTTTTGTGCAGCCTGCTCGGTGTGGGTGAAGGATTCCTGTACAGCCAATTCGGTTCTACCGATGATGTCGATGTCATCTGCGTAGGCAAGTATCTGGCTGGACTTGGTAACAATAGTCCCTGTTGTTGTAACGCCAGAGTCACGGATTGCTTTCTCCAACGCCAGGTTGAAGAGGAGGCAGGCCAGACCGTCCTCTTGTCGAAAAGATGTTTATTGTTTTGGACAGTAATCCCGACATTTTTACTTGACTAGTTACGTTTGTCATGGTCAACCTACAAAGTCATATCAATTCGTTTAGAATGCCGAACTCCCTCATGGCATTGTATAGTTCTACCCTGGCTATGCTGTCGTAGGCGGCCTTAAAATCTATAAACATATGATATAATGGAATCTTAAATTCCAGACATTTTTCCATCACCTGCCTAAGTGAATATCTGATCAATCGCTGATTTGCCTGGGATGAAGCCACCAATGATGGCTTTAGCGTATGGGGCTATCCGATCTTGTAGGATAATGGAGAGTATCTTATAGGCGATACTCAACAATGTTATACCCCTATAGTTGGTGCACACTGTGATATCTCCTTTCTTATGTATGGGGCAAATTATACCACGACGCCAATCTTCCGGCATATTCTCTTTTGCTCCCATACGTGCACCACGATCTCATGAATTGTGTGATGTAACGCTGTCCCTCCTTGTTTGATCAGCTTATCTGGTATGCCATCAGCTCCGGGGGCTGTATTTGATTTGAGCTGTCTTATGGCTTTTAATGTTTCCTGAATGCTTGTTGACGGCAACATTTGGTCTTGATCTTGCTTTGGTGGAGCCTCCAATTCTTCTATTAGCTGACCATTTAACAATTCATTGAAGTGCATTTCCCATCGCTCCAGAATGCCTTCAGGATCGGTGATCAGATTACCCTCTTTATCCTTGCAGTAAGTGCAGCGTGGTGTGTACCGCGTCATACTGTGGATTATTTGGTAGAACTTCCGCGCCTGGTGCGGACCTTGCTCTCTACTTTTCTCTATTTCACGGACAAGGTTTTTTTCCCAGGCTTCACAGACGCCTTTTTCCAGATCTTCTGAGCTCTTTGTATTTCTCCTCGCGTACCCGCGTCCTGAGAGACTGCTGCATTGCTCGGTATGCAACATTCTTACGTGCAGTCGTTAGTTTGCACTTATCATCAAACAAGTCTCCCCGATCTCTACGATTACTGCCTTAGATGTACTAATGACAGTATTCTTAAGGTGTGTCCATTTCTCTTCTACGCCCGGCATTCTGGACCCAGGACTTATTCGCCCTCCATCGAGCTCTTCGGGGCGAGTCCTAGTGCATTACCCAATGTGTTACTGGTATTCTCATTGCGTAAGGCAGCCGTGCTGATTCGAACCTGATCCGCGGATGCAATGCGTCTCCGTAAGCCAATCCGCGCTCGGAAAATTGTACCAGCAAGATAGTGATCCGAGTCGACGTTGGCACCTCGGTACGTTCGTACCGTCATCAGGCTCGAGGAGTGGCGGCGATCTATCGACATGTGGTCAATTTGGTTGCGAGTGGCTCCATCAGGTGATACCCAGGTGGCTTTGTTGATATCTTTACGCGGAAACCTGGTACTTGGAACGACCAAGTTTTTCGATGCTGCCAGTTCGATGACTCGTAGTCCGGCTCCCGATCTATTTCGGCATTCAAATTACCAAGAACGATTTTCACATCGTATCTTGGTGTAGTGCTCTGAAAAGCCCTTCCCCCCATTTCCACATCCAAATCCCAGCTATTTTACTCCAAAACTCAAAATCCGATCAAAACCCGAAAAAACCCAAACATAAACCAAAATTCGCAATAAACGAATCAAACATTCGTTTATCGCTTATTAGCTGCTTCCACGGCATAATTAAATCGAAAATCTTAAATTAAAATCAAATTCCCAATAAACGAATCTAATATTCGTTTACTGTTCTACATTCGCCCCACGGCATCATCAAAACTCAAAATCCAGAGATCGTTATTTCTATCTGAAAAATTCCATTGAGTTAAGCAAATAGAAAACCAAAACCAGATACATATCGACATCTGCGAACTTGTTTCGTAAGAATTCAGGAAGTTGAATTCTTATCTTAAATAAACACTGAGCATCTCACTCAGGATTCCAAAATCGGGATTTTTGTAGGAAATTGTGTATTTTCGAGATACAAATTTCGATTTGTTTCTCTTTATAAGGGCGATGGATTTTGTATTCGAGGATCTAGTCGCCCTCAACGCAGAGTCTATATACTCCAACATCCGTAAGCAACACTTACGGTTGTTTGTTAAAACCTTCTCCCCAGACATCCTTCTCCTCTCAGCAATATGGCTTAAGTCCAACTCCCGAGTATCCATCCCCAATTATACATTTATTTCAAACCCAAGAACTACTGGATCCCATGGAGGTACTGGCATCCTAATAAACAACAAACTTCAATTCACCGAAATCAGGTTCGCCAATGTTTTCAATATTGAATACACGGCAGTTACACTTTTTTGTGAAAACAAAAAAGTAATCATAATAACATCTGTTTACACCCACCCAACGCGAGAACCACACTTCCCCGACTCTGACATATCTCAAATAATCAGACAGTCTCTCCCCGCACCATTCATAATCGGTGGAGACTGGAACGCTCGACATACAGCATTCAACGACATAAAGAATAACAAAAACGGCTGCCAACTTTTGGACCTCCTCTCATCTCACCCATATATGTATATCGACAGTCCAATGCAGCCAACTCGTGTCACCAACTCGACGCGGTCAACAATTGACTTCTTTCTCATGTCGGCTGATGTCTACTCAACGAGCCCCCCCACAGTATCCTTCCTCTTTCCCTCTGATCATGGTTCTGTTCACACTTCGATCAAAGTTCCCTCCTTCGAACTTCAATAGAGACGTCGCCGCAAGGTTTTCTAACTTGCAAATCCCCGAATCTTCTAACCTAATCCCTGCCAATATCGATCGAGCAGCACTAAAAATTGAACAGACACTCAAGGATGCCCTCACCAGCAATACACCCACCACCATCCCTCATAATCATTTAGGAAAACCTTTACCCAGCATCCTAATTATATTGCTGCGTCTCAAGGAACAACTCCGCCGAAAACTTCATATAAGATTCTGTCCCTTTATTAAAAGTCAGATCCAACTCCTGACCACATTAATAAATGAATATTTAAAAAAGTTCGCGGATCAGACTTATACCTCTACACTTAACAATATTAAACCCAATCGTGATCTCTTCAAAAACATCAACCGACTAACTGGTCGGAAGTTTAAACCACGAATCGATCACCTTATCAACCCACTCAGCAACTATCTTATCCAATCCGACATGGACATAGCCAATTGCCTCGCTGACCACTTCTCAAAGATCCACCAACAAAATGATTCCCTCTCAGTCCCTAATTTTCGAAATACTGTCAACGAATATATTTCACACAGATTACCCGCATCCTATACTCCTTTCATCGGAAAATTTAACGACACAAACAAGGCGTCACATCCTTCAGACACCACCACATTTTTAACCACAGATGAACTCATCAAGTTCATAAAATCACGACCCAACAAAAAATCTACCGGTATAGATGGAATACCACACCTTCTATTTAAAAGACTTCTCCCGCCAAATCTACTTCCCATTCTAGTCCTTCTTAACCATATCATAAATGCTTCACATTTCCCAGAGAACTGGAAAATTGCGGTAGTAATTCCCGTTAAAAAGTCCGGCAGTCCCAATAACACCTCCAACTATCGTCGGATATCTTTATTGGACACCCTAAGCAAAATATTGGAATGTAAGATCTACCAAAACCTTCTCTCGTTTGTCAGTAATAACGCTCTCATCCCTAATTCTCAGTTTGGCTTTCGTGAGCGACACTCTACTTGCCATGCGCTACTAAAACTTACACACGATGTCACAACTGGTCTAGAAAACCAATGCCCTACCGTATACATATCTCTCGATATCTCCAAAGCATTTGATTGTGTCTGGATCTCAGGACCTCTTCATAAGCTGCACTGCTTATCTGGTCTGAATTCCAACATCACAGAGCTCCTAGCATCTTATCTTTCTGGGAGGAAATTCATGGTCAGAATAAATTCTTCCCTCTCACAAACTCACAACATAAACGCGGGAGTTCCCCAAGGATCCATTCTCGGACCGCTTTTATATCTTCTATATACTTCCGATATACCCCAACCTCCACCTAGTGTTGTAATGCTAAATTATGCTGACGATACTTTAATCTACTCTAGCAGTAGTTTTGTCAAATCGGAAAGAAACTGCGTTAACAACTTCCTCCCGCTCATGTCAGCATACTTTAACAAATGGAAACTTCGCCTCAACCCAACCAAAACCCAGCTAACGGTGTTTAAGGCAAAAACGCTCACTGCACAAACAACACTAAACGTTGCCACAACAAAATTAAACTAAATCTTAATAACACCCTCATAAAACCTCCCAAAACCCTAAAATATTTGGGTGTAACCCTTTCCAACAACTGGTCATTCTCAACCCACATCAAAAATTCTCTTCAAAAAGCCTCAATACAGCTTAACCTGTGCAGACGAGTGTTATGGAAACCTAGAGACCTCTTTGTTAAGGTCAAACAGCTCATCTACAAACAGATAATCAGACCTACTCTTACATACGCCTGCCCATTATGGTACCACATCTCACCCTCCCGAATGGAGAAATTACGAGTGTTTGAACGAAAATGTTTCCGGTTTATCACTGGCTTACACCGCAAAACCAACTCATATAGATACCATTGTAACAACGACCTTTACAACACCGCAGGCATCAAACGACGGGATAGACGGATCCTAGAACTGTCGATAAATTTCATAGAAAACCTTCCTAACAATCCCAACCCGATAATAACGGACCTATCATCACCCTCCTCCAATACGGGAGCTCACTACCGTAACTGTCTCCAAATCAGGACTCTCTTCACCTCAGGCAGACTGGTCAACGATCTAAACGAGATCGTGTACCACAACACCGAACTGGCACCCAATCATTTCAAATATAGCAACATCCAACCATTCTCCAAGATTCTTACTTTTAACACAGAACCGAATGGCTCTCCCCCCCTTCAAGAAGTTACCTGATCCTATCCCTTACTATCCTCAATCACAACAAGAAATCCCACATCCATAACTGAAAATAGTAAATATTATTTTTAAGTCAATATCAAATTGTCACTATCATTGCAGTATCAAATATTGTAAATTGTAAATAAGATTAGATTTAGTTAGATTAAGTTATGTTAAGTAATTTTAAGTAGGCTAAGTTAAAATAAACAGAGTTCCTGGTTTTTTCTGACCTTTTCCAGGAAAAACAAAATTAACAATATATATAAATCACATTAAATCTTAAGCACATCTAAAAAGAATTGTTTGAAAAATGTTGACAAAAGCATCTAAACACTTAATATGTAACCAATCTATCATAAGTTAGCTGTATTACTTATTGTAACTATTAATTTTTGGTCAAATAAATTCAGGTTTGAAAAAAAAAAAAATAACGTATTCGAGGATCAGTCTCATTTGGCGCCCGAGGTGTAAGGACGCCATAAAAACAAAATAAATTAATAAAATAAATTTGAAATAAAATAAAAAAGCATTTTATTGGGCCTGGCCGATTTTTCCTACTCGACGACCGGTAGCTGCTCTTCCCTCGAGGTTTGAGGAAGCACGGCAGCAACCGCAACGGGTCATCTCAGGAGCTGTCCTAAAGAGATCCCTCGCCCTTTTCAGGACCACACACGCTCCCTGAGAGAAGGACCACAACATTGGACAGGTATTGAAGCCTCGTTCGACGTTCTCGTAGTATTCTTTTTTTTCCTCGTCAGGGGAATCCTCTGTAGGTCCGTGAAAGTTTATGAGGCTTATGTTCTTAGACTTGCCTCGCACGCGAAGAGTGCATAGCCTTACGTTTATTGCATTAAAGCCGATGATAGCAGGCTTCAGTTTTTGGCTGACTAGAAAGCCTACCCCGAGCACATGGTCTCTTGCATGACAGCTGTAATAAATGTCATACTTGTTTCTTTGAATAACACCACTCCCTGTCCATCTTATTTCTTGTAATGCTGTTATGTCAGCCTTATACTGGGACAGGGAATCGGTTAGCTGCTGTGCAGCTCGAGCTATGTATGGTGAGCGGACGTTCCATGAGAAAATTCTTAAATCGTTTAGCCATTTTCGTTTCCGTGGTCGTCGTCGTGTATCCGGTCCATATCCGAGGCTTGTTAAATTTGCCATAATAATTCATTTTTACGGGCCTGGTTGTTAGTCTTGTGCCAACCTTTCTCAAGATGTTGCTGCATGCATTGGTTCACTACTTGGCGGGTACCGAGTAGCTATCCAGGGGTGTCACCTGGAGACTGCATCTCAACTTGGATTGAACAGGGACAGGGATCGCCCTGGCCTTCTCCGGGTTGAAAGCAATCAGTAAATTTGCCCTGTATGGTCGCTCCCATCCCCCCAACAATGAGCACCACTCCTTTTTTTTTTTGTATTGAAAACCATGGTTTCTTCGGTCTGAGATCATTACCTGTACGCCTTTGACTCATCTGATGTTTAGAATGCGTATCGTAAAGTAAAATCCACATATCTCCTTCAGTAATGATACGTTTAATGAAATTGTGTCTTTTGGGATATCAATGCTGCCTCTTTTTTGGAAAAAGTTCAGGTCCAAATGATCGCCACTACGGATTCCGTAGCAGGAGGACGATGGGAAACCTTTCGAACTTATAACTTCGGACAGTTGCATTGGACAGATGACAGAGCGTAATTAAATAAACTTAGTTCCTACGGACTTTCCCAACAACTTTGCGACTGGATGAAGAGTTTCCTCGAGAATCGATCGATCCGGGTTGTTGTAGACGATGTGTCTTCAGATCTGTATTCTATTATGTGTTGTGCCTCGGGGTTCTATTTTGGCTCCAACATTATTTTTGCCTCACATAAATGATTTGTTCGAGTGACCAAATAATTTGTTGGTGTCAACAAATAATTGGTTAAAGTCAAGGAATAATTTGTTGGAGTCGACGAACAAGCGTTTGTTTCTCTTTTTCGAGTGACCGGCCGATTAGTGCGTCAACGTCGCATAAACTGAGATGTAGCCAGATCGACTGTTTGAATCGGGATCAAGATAAGGTCCAGCAGTGGGGAAAGGCCAAACTCGTCTACTACAATGCATCGAAGACACGGTATACAACAATCACAAAGAAAGGTGGATAACCCCCCCCCCCCCCTCGCCACCGCTTATTGTACTTCTGTAGGTACCAACATAACCTAACCCAGATTTTTATTGGGAGCCCCTGGTACTATGACCGGTCTGCTCGAAAAGTTTTCTACCTCGGAAGGGTTTGTTGGTAAGCGTTCTAACGATGCTTTCCCTTCTTTTCACCTGCTGGCTTCTGGGGTTTTGCCTTGTTGTTGGAGTAACTGGCGCCAGACAATTGTTCGCCCCTCCCCTGTGTGGGTGGTTTCGATATTCCCAGGCGCCCTTGGTACGGTTTCCCGTTCGGCTGCCTTATGACAAATGCTTCCTATGCTATTATTTGCAAAATCAATAGAAGAACTTTCGGGATTTGTGATTGTTTGGGGAAATTCCACCCGGTCCATTTACCTTGCCATTTTGCAACAGGAAGTCGTTAACCAATAGACCGTCTTCCGACAACTTCGGCAAGGAGTCTACTACCTGGCAGCTACAGGGAATATCTTCATGTAGTTTGAACTTTTTTCTAGCATCCCCTAGACATTCCCCCGCCAAAATGCGTTTGGAGGTTAGCTGCCGTTTGGGCATCCACTGTATACTTTCGGTGAAGTGCTTTTACCTTTAAGGGGCTGATCTCAGCATCAGTGTCCACAATTAGGTGGGTAGTTGTATTACGGCCAATGTCTAAAGGGAGTTGGAGAACTGGGACTTTTTGTCGGCGGAAACTGAGAATGGTTTTTATTAGAATGCAAGCTTAATTTCGCCTGGCGTTTCCCAAGCCATTACTATGCGTTTATAAAAAAATTCGAAACTGGTCGATCCAGATGCCCAGATATTTCACTATGTCTCTCATTGGTAAAGGCAGATCGTTTTATACAGTAATGGAAAACGTATTCCATTTTTTTTGTACCAGGCGACGCGGCGCCTAGGTGTGTCCTGAATAGGATAGTTTCACTATGTCTCTCACTGCCAAAGGCAGATCGTTTTGTGCAGTAATGGAAAACATGTTCCATTTTTTTGTATCAGCCGATGCGGCGCCTAGGGATGTCCTGAATAGGATAGTTTCAGTTTTTTTGGAAGTACATTTGTAACTTCCACTTATTACCATAATTATTGATTGTGTTGCGATCATCTTGTAAAAGTCTGTTAATGATCTCAATTCTACTAGCCGTTCTGTACACAACTAAATCATCAGCATACGCAATAGCATAAGTAAGAGAATTGTTACATAATTAAAACCCCGTCGAATCTTTAAACTGAGTCGCATTCGTTTTTCGAAGAAACGAACGGCATGGTGAGTCAAGGGCGGTCGCATTGGATATCTCCAAGGCTTTTGACCGCGTCTGGCACGGGGCATTGCTGAGCAAACTTCGTTCATATGGACTTTCCCAACAGCCTTGCGACTGGACGAGGAGCTTCCCTGAGAATCGATCGATCCGGGTTGTTGTGGACGGCGAGTGTTCGGATCTGTATCCTGTTAATTCGGGGGTGCCCCAAGGTTCTATTTTGGCTCCAACCTTATTCTTGCTTCACATAAATGATTTGTTGAAGACAACGGATAACAAAGTGTTCAGTTTTGCGGATGATAGTACGCTTGTTTCCCCCTTTTCGAGTGATCGGCCGATTGGTGCATCTACGTCGCACCAGCTGATATGTAGACAAATTGACTCTCTGAATCAGGATCTGGACAAAGTCCTGCAGTGGGGAAAGGCCAATCTTGTCGACTTCAACGCAACGAAGACCCAGTATACAACATTCACAAAGAAAACTGGATCATCGGTTCCACAGCTGATGATAAATGGCCGGGCTCTCGAGGCTGGGGATAGTTTGAAATTGTTTGGCGTCACGGTCTGTGGGCATGTATCATGGCATAAACACGTGTCGAGTATCGCCAGGTCAGCCTCAGGAAAACTGAGTTATCTTTTTAAAGCCAAGAAATATTTTACTCCGGCCCAACTTCTTCTCCTATATAAATCCCAAATTAGACCCGCGCTCGAATATTGCTCTCATGTTTGGAGCTCGGCTCCTAAACATACCCTCAACCTACTTGAGAGCGTACAGAGACGAGCGATCCGCCTGATCGGGGACTCGGCGCTGACGTCGGGACTACAGTCGCTATCACATCGAAGACGCGTAGCCGACCTCTGTCTGTTTTTCGGAGATTCTTGGCATTGTTCCACGCAATTCGGTTTATATGCGCTCCACAAGACAATCCGACGGATCGCACCCGTTTGTGGTTCATCTCCCGACGCGACGGCGCGAACATCCCTGTATCAGAACTCGTTCTGTTACAGAGCGGGGAAGCTGTGGAACTGCCTCCCCACGCGAGTGTTCCCGGAGCGTTACAACCTGCAACTGTTCAAAAAGAACTGCAACAGTTATTTGATGGCATCTCGGGGCGCCCACTCGGCGCTATAGGTTCGCCTCTCCCGAGAGAAATCTAATAAAAAAAAAAGTGAGTCAGGAGTCAGGAGTCAAATAAAGTCTGCGTAGTCCAGTGGTCGTCGGTTTGGTGCGTGAAAGGTCATGTGATATTCGTAGGGCGAGCAAAAGCAATTTTCAATGCGAATCCTCTAATCAAATTTATCAATAAAAAGGGAACACCCCGAAAGGTATTAAAAAAATAATTTCTCACATTCATACGCTTTCCTATGTGTTGAAAAAAGTTTGTGTGAATTTTTTAAAAATCCAATAAAGTGTAAAATTAAACAAATGAATAAAATTGAATTCAAATTAAATATCTCTTAGGAAATAAAAAGTGAACTGAAAAGTAATAGAATGTGTCGATTTTTTTATTTACTTTATATAACATAAGAACTCAAACCAGTGAAAAGAACATTGGGAATTGCTGGCTTTGCGGGAGTAATAAGAGTAATACAAAAGATTGAGTTGCCCGTAACTTGAATCTAGCATTGAACAAATAGAATCCATTATATTCACAACAGTCGCTGCCAAACGTGGTAAATGTATATTCGTTTCACGTTTATTCCTTTTATATATTTAAAAAACGGATCACCGCTGGTAACAGCACTCCCCCGTTGCCTTAGTCGAATATCTTTGTTAACACCAACTGAACCTCTTAACACTGCAAAAAGTCACCGCAACCAATAACAGCCGTCTTCCGTTGATCGTTATGTTTCTTAATTGGCGTAGTGGGTCATCGTCCTTCACCTGTAATTGCTATTCACCGAACGCTTCATCAGCCGACAATGTTTACAGCTGAAAGTTGGTTTTGATTGCTCTTCAGCCTCCTAACAGCACACTTCATATTTATACGATTGTATGAAAGTCGACTCTGACTTCATGTTTTGCCAGAGTCAGCTTTCTGTTGCCTACCCCTGGTCGTTATATTAACGAGTGTCTTTTATCGGGGGGTGTTTTGGCTTGAGCTTTTTTTGCTCTGTTGATGTGTTCTGCAACATCTTCCCGGGCCAGCGACGATGCAGCAGTAGGCGTCTCTACCGTCCTGTTGTCAACGTGAGGCATATCCGTGCAGTGGTATTGTGTTGGAACAGCTGTTAATCTATGCCATAGTTATCTTCGCTTTAATTGGAAAAAGGATAGTTATGGCTGGAGCCCAATGGATCTCAATGATTGTGTCGCCCATTGCAGGGGACACTGTGTAAAAGGTTAGGTGGCAATAATTAGTTATATGGATTGTACCTGATTCGATTAATTGGATTTCAGTTATGGAAAATAATTAGTTATTTTGCAGTGATATGATTGTTATCAGTACGAGGGTTGCCTCTTATGTTTCGGGATTTGGCAATCCTAGTGTTGCAATCCGGCAATTGACAGCTCTGTCGTAAAGTTGGACATTTTTGAGGTTATACGCACTCAGAACGTTTTGACATACGAGCGCTATTTGTGTTGTTTACAGTAACTTAAAAGATTCATCTCGGCCCGAAAATGGAATTAAATCGTCAACATTTTCGTGCGATTATTTTTTAAAACTTTCGGCGTGGATTAACTCAGCAACAGTGCATGGATGAACTTAATTCAATTTTTGGCGATGAAGCTCCATCAAGGACCAGTGTTTATCGATGGTATGGTGAATTCAATCGTGGTCGTAGTTCACTCCAAGATGAATTTCGTGAAGGTCGTCCAAAATCAGTTGTTGTTCCGAAAACCATTGATGCTGTGCGCGAACTGATATTGGAAGATCGTCATGTGACCTATCGTGAGATTGAGACAACCTTAGGCGTTAGTGGGACCAGCATACATTCAATATTGCATAAACATTTGACTGTCAAAAAAATTTGTTCGCATTGGATTCCACACAATTTGTCCATCGCCCAAAAAAAGGCTCGTGTCAATTGGTCGAAAGAAATGCTCAAAAAATACGGTCGCGGTGCTTCGAAACACGTCTATGACATCGTGACAGGTGGTGAATCGTGGATTTAGGCGTATGAGCCCGAAAGTAAACAGCAGTCGACTGTCTGGGTGTTTCAAGATGAGCCAAATCCAACAAAAGTCGTTTGCGCACGAAGCACTTCCAAGCAAATGGTCGCCTGTTTTTTCGGAAAAACTGGACATGTCGCAACCGTACCACTACAACAACGCAGAACAGTTAATTCTGAGTGGTACACAACCATTTGTTTGCCAGTTGTCTTCCAAGAAATCAGGAAAACCAACCGCCGAAGACGGATCACTCTTCACCAGGACAATGCGAGCTCTCACACATCGGCTGCGACAACTGCATTTTTGAGCACCCAAAACATCGAATGACTTCTTTTTATTCCCGTACGTAAAAAACAAACTGAGACGTCAACGTTTTTCGACACCTGAAGAAGCGGTTGCTGCATTCAGAATGCATGTGTTGGAGATACCTCAATCAGAGTGGCAAAAGTGCTTCGACAATTGGTTCAAACGCATGCAAAAGTGTATAGATCGTCATGGGGAATATTTTGAAAAACAATAAAGTGAT
This sequence comes from Microdon myrmicae, assembly GCA_963931805.1. Lineage (NCBI taxonomy): Eukaryota > Metazoa > Arthropoda > Insecta > Diptera > Syrphidae > Microdon > Microdon myrmicae. The sequence continues at coordinate 62,047,796 of OZ007501.1, forward strand.
TTTCGATGATCAATATTTGTTTTTGTTCTCTAATCCCGAAATATAAAAGGCAACCCTCGTACTACCCGTACACATTCCTATCATCCCGCCCCTTTCTCCTACTACCCGGTATTCGCCAGCCCATGACATGCACAGCCACCTTCCCACCTTATTACCTTCTTACCTATTCTAAAGTAATTTTTGTAATCCCTAGTTCTTAAGTTAGTTCGTAAGTTTTTTACTTTTAATTTCTTTTTTTTTTCTAACGCTTGTACTAAGTGTAATAAACGAGGGTTCTGCTCTCACTAAACTTTAAACATCAGAAGGTACCATCTTGACTTATCTCCGTGTCAGTCTGGGGCATCAGCCACACATCCGAAACACCGTCGAAGATTTCTCTCGGCGATATCGCGGATTGTACAGTGTGACGAAATGGTATCTCACCTTGGGACCGACTACCACCTAAACAACCTTTTCTCGAACCGGTCCATCAGCCAAGCTCCGAAAGATGACCAGGGATTTCTCCCGACCATTTCACGGAGTCTATAGCTTGATGGGGTGATATTTCACAGGGCGACAGGGCGTTGGGACCCCACCTACCACTCGGCTTTTAGTCGCCTCTTACGACAAGCCGGCCTAGATGTGAGTATATTCTAACGCCCTACTCACAGGGTGAACTGCATAGGTGAGGCGATACTTTCAAACCAGAGAGGTTCTCAAGTGATGGAATGTTTTTAAATACTCTTCCCAGATGTACTGTTGGTTCTGGGAACAAGTATGGCCCGGAGTTTGGTTTTGATATTTCAAACCGTTGTTTATATTTCTAAATCAATTTTAATCCCCCTCCGAAGTAAAACAATTATGCCACCGTCTTTTTCAATTCACGCCCAAAATAAATTGACAATTCCGGGTCACATTTGTTCGCAGTAGTATATGAAAATAAATTCAACATTATTTTTGCCAATTGTAAAGAATAACTCTCTCAATTAATAATTGTATTTATGAAAAAATGACCGACTGTTCCCATGAACCGAATTAAAAGTTATTACCTAATAATCTTTTCAAGTAATCCATCGAATGAAAACAGTAAACATTAGGGCCAAAATTCGTGGTGGTGGTGGACAGACATAACAATGCCCGGAATATTCGCACCAATCACCGCACCAACGTCACCATCAGTTTTCAACTTCAGCTTCGGCTACAATCTTCAATCTGATAGCGAAAGAAGAAAACCACTTTTCAGTTCACTTTCGTTGGCCGCTCAGTTCAGTTATACCGAGTTCCCTAAGTTGTTACATGATTCGCGTCGATCACGAACTTATTAACCACACCGTTGATATTCGTCTGCATCCAATTGTCTCCCTGTAGCTACAGCTCGGGTGTTAATCAAGTCTTCCGAAGTCATCCGTGGTATTCTTACCTGCCCTCGTCGGTGTAATATTAGTTGTGGTACGCAGCAAAGACACGATTTTTAGTGTCGGTGGTCATGTCCTCTGCTGGCAGACAGGTGTAAAGACACAAACACTTCAGGTGATTGGTAGAAAGAAAGTAAAAGTCTTCCGTTTTCGTCCGGGTACTATTATACATCGTGGCTCGGTACTTCCGCTTCAGTGTGGATTTCCTTCTTGTGTTTCGTGTTTGGTGAATGGATTGACAGTGATGCGACAGTTCAATTGATGCGCTCATAAGTTTTTTGTGTTTATTACAAGGAAATTGCTTTAAACATCAGGAATCGTTAAATAATTTGCCAAATAATGGCTACCTTACGGAAATTTATTGTATTACAATTATTGATCGTTGTTACCCTTCTGTCCTTAAGTCGTGCAGAAATAAACAATGGTGACGATGAAAAGCTGAGGAAAATGATTCCTAGAATTAATATAAGTGAAGCAATGATGGACCATGTCAGGACTATAAACTTAAGGATAAATAGCGATAGTGAATCGGGAGGACCTAATTCACGGATAGTTCGTTTGAGGGATATTCTTGATGTATTCGACGTTGAAACGATAGCAGATAATTGGGATGAGATTACGAATGCAGAGGATGCACTTACAAAAAATTGCACTCACGATGTGGGACGTTATATTGACGGCTTAAAATCACGCAGGATATGGGCAATAAAGAGTAAGTGAAAATTGTTTTATTGTTATTTTCATTGGTGTGTCAAGCATGTTAACTGTTCGCCGATAAGTAAAAACATATGAAGCCAGATACAAGGGCCCTTTTTGTATTCCACAGTATTGCAAGTAACAGCGTAATGCACAATAGAAAATTGAAAGAGGTGTGACTACAGTGCTAAATGGAAAGTAAAAATTTGATTTGGAAATCCAATTAACACATTTTTCTCTCTTCGATGTTTTAAGAAGTCGTTATGTGTAAGAATCGTAACAGTGCTCTCTCTTTGCAATTGAAAAAAGTGCGATTGCATAAGCTGATTGATTTCTTCAATAGAGCTTTCGGATTTACCAAATTATAATTAATAGTAGTGTGAATTTCTTAATGGCTGAAATAAAATTTATTGAATTTCAATATATCAAAAAAAAAACAGATTTTAATTATTTTCAGAGGTCTTAAGTAGATTACAATAATTTGTGTGGTGGTTGAGATATTACTTCTTCTGAAATTAGGTTAATAGACCTACCTGAATTGTGGCGTATGTTGATTGCTAATCATTATTTTTCAAACTGGAATCAGCCCAAGTGACTGCCAACTATTAGTTGTATTTGGATTCATATGATAGAAAACGGTCGCTTTAAAACTCTGGAGTTTGAGATGATAATATTAATAATTGTTGTACAATAGATTAATAAGTCCTTTTATCAATATTTTATATTTTTGTTCCTCAGTATTGGTAGAGAAATTAACGTCTTTTAAATTAGCAGTTAATACGAATCATCTGAAAGAGAAAGCACATGTCCGTTCCTTGCTTGTAAGCATTGAAGGCACACTAAGAAGAAATCCAAGGAGCAAACCAAATTCCCAAACTCCCCATGTGTAATATAAACTCCATGTAAAACGTCAATGTCTTGCTCTCCGCGTAATGGTAACACCTGTTATTCCAGATAATGGTACTTCAGGAACACCAATCCAACAACTAATTTGTTACTATCAACAGGTAACAAGATATTCACTTTTTCAACGACAGTAAGCTGAATTTTTTAATCGAATAATGGGCATCAATATTGCAGCAGCTAAGATGTAGCCAAGTCGACTCCCTAAATATACATTTACAGAGTTCTACAAAAGGAAACTACCAATCGCGACAGACGTTTACGAAAAAAAAAAAAAAGTTCTGTGCTATAGCCTAAGATGAATGGCTAGATCACGAAGTCTAAATAAGAAAAGCCTCAATTTGCTTCGTATTCCAATCGTTGGGATGTACATGTGTAAAGTACCCAGAATTTCAGCTGAAAGAAACTGAGGCATCTGCGTGCATCACTTTTCGATTCCACAGGTAGCTGTGTTTGGTCAGTACGTGGTGTACTCGACTATAAATAGTTCCATCCCATGACCATAGGCTCCAGGCCTTTGCTTTCATTATCGTTCACAATGTCGTTCTTATGGAGTCTATTTACTCCGTATATCCGTATATCCAATAATCTTGTCCTAGCCGTGTATTCAGATCTCCCAGGAGGACTCCTATGTTACATGACTATATTCTCTGCCTTCTTTTTTTTTCTTTTTACACTAACGTCCGCACAAAAGGGATTTTTGAACTACCCTTAAATGTCAGAGCACAGTGGGAGCGGATGGAGAGGAAGTGGATAAGGAAAAGAGGTGTCGACGTATATTAGTCTTGAATGTCTGGACATCACAACGGCCAGGAAACACATGATCAGGCATTCCACATTCGTGTAATTCGGCTAAAGAAAGACTCTATGTTTATTTGTGCACCCGGAGTTGACTTTCAACGTGAACTGATGCGCATTCACAGACTGACGACTATCGTGGGAAAATGTTTGTAGAGGCGGAATACATTCAGTAAGTTCAGTTGAGCAACGACCGTGGTAATACCTATAAAAATGATGTGATGTGAAATACATAGAATAGAGATAGGCATGCTACGTTTCGCATATGTTCTAACGAGGGAATTAAACGACTTACGGCTAGGTCTCCAATAACTTTCATTGCTCGTTTTTGCATACTATCGCGCACGTGTAGCGCCCTTTTGGATGCGCCTCACCAAGTATGGGAGTTGAACCCCATTTTGGGATGAATATACACCTTGTAAATAGTGGCCAGATTGGATGGAGTGAAAAAATGTTCACTTTTCGCAGCTTCAAATATGTGGCCATTCCAATTAAGAGTCGAATTGTTTCAAGTGCCGGGGGTTGATCCTTGGCTTCGCCAATGCATGTGCCGTTCATCGACAGTATACTTACTTTGGGGTTTGTCTTTGACGACAAGAGGAAGCACTGAGATTTTAAGCCATTGAATTCTACTCGGTTAGATATATCTTGATATATCTTGTTGAGGTCGGAATTCAATGTATCAATCACAACATGCTGATTGGTAATGACATTCTAAGAGTTCGGTCGGGAATGATCATATGAGTATGAGAAACTCAACGTTCTATCATCAGCAAATGAGTGAATTGCTTCTTGGATAATTTACAAGGGATCATTTATAAATATAAGGAAGAGAGTGGGGAACGCCTGCATTAATATGATGGGAGACAGATTTGACATCCTCAAGAGCCACTTGAATTGGATGCCCAGAAAGATAGACTCTTATCCATCGGATCACGAAATTGTTCACTCCATAGGAATGTCATTTTGACAAAAGGGGTGGATGCCAAACTCTGTCGAAGGCTTTTGAATTATCCAATGCGACTACCTTGGTCCTCCCGAGGAAGTGGATGGAATGGCTCCATTTTTTGGTAAGGTGCGCCATCAAATCTCCTGTGGACCTGTTGTTACGAAAAGCATATTGGCGGTCATTGAGATGGTCATTTGATTTCAGATATTTCGAAAGTTGACAATTGATAAGTGATTTTGTAGGGGTTCTCTATATCACACGGAGAACCAACCCACAATTCCTACCTAACTTCGACCGCTAACAGCACGTCACCATAACCCAAACCTGCAATAGCACACATTCGCAAACATGCAAAGAACGCATTTCCCAATATGCAACAGCATCCGTTCCCAAATCTGCAATCCTACCAAGAATCCATTTCCCAATCTGTAATAAAACGCATTTCCAAAAACTTGCAACAGAATATAAATCATCTCCCTCATCTACATCAAACCGCATACATTTTTCGCAAAAACCACTTCGGTTAATTTCTTATTTAAACTATATACCTCGCTTACAACTAAGCAGCAATAATTTCCCCCGAAAACCATTCCGGCTCACTTCCTGCTTAAACCATTTCCCTCCCTTGTAACTGTAGTACTCCGCGCCGTGCTTTAACGGTAATCCCGAGAGAAGAGCGCGGAGAGTTGTGTACGTAAAATAAAAGAGCGGAAGGGTTTTTGTTAATTGCAAAGGAACGCTATTTTTATTTGGGTTTGGATCAGAGGTGTGGATATTCTTGGTGTATCTGGCCAGCGGTTCGGCCTCTGTAATGGTACTGATCCCGAAATTGAAAAGCACTGCCCTTTTATAGTTTTTGTAGTTGACTTTTGTCAACTATTTTAATGTCAAACATCCCAAAACACACATAATGACTTAGTGCGTTTCAATTTGAGTTGTGTTCTGGGAATTTGTTAGAGACTTTAGTTGGATGGGTTCTGGGAAGGGAAATCATGAAATGCATTTTGAATTTAGCATTTCATGATGTCAAGGTTTTTAGGAATTGAGTCAATGTATGATGAATTAACTTTTGGTTAAATTGGTTGTACATGTGACTCAATATGGAATTTGGATGTGTTATGTGGAATTGAATCAATGTGCGACAATTGACTTTTGGTTTAATTTATCGCTCATTGATTCAATATGAAATTTGGGATTTGCGTTATGGGATTATGGATAGGATTTTTGATGTTATTGGGGATTTGGATAGGAGTAGCGATTTAGGATCGCTACATAACCAAGCAACATTTATTTTCCCGGAAAATCATTTCGGCTCCCGTCCCAACTAAACCAATTGAAACAACATCATTTCTCCTTACGGTAAGGCACCAGCACGATGCGTTGCATTTCCACGAAACAACCATCTCAACGACCAAGACCCATATTCCTTTGTCTAACCGACAACTCACGCCCATACTTGGTCGTGTTTCCAAAACCGATTTCCCCGTATACATAGCGACAGAGGAATCCAATTCAGCATGTAAGGCAGTAATTCTGTGGAACTAAGTCCCCTATGCACGCATAGCAACCCATTTCAAGTTCTTAGTAAGTCGCAGTGAATTTTACTTGGCGATGACTCCACCGCCACGGCACCATGAATGGATTCTTGCCTATTTTCAGTCAGTCGAGTTTTAGCAGCCACCACGAAGAGAGTCAAATTGCAACCCCCTGTGGAGTGCGCAACACGTTTTTCCTTTTCTTTGACTCTGCTCGTCGCTCACGAGTCCGGTGGGTCGGTAACGGGCAACTCAGTTTATCCGATGTTTGAAGGATAACTTAACGTGCTTTTCGGTGGTTTAAGAAATATCGGGTCTATAAGTGTTCACCAATATAGACATTGAGAAAAACGATTTGGCGCGAACAAGAACTTTAAATACACGTTTCGATCCTGTCGATAATATATCTAAAAACACTTGTGTATAAAAATAATAACCAAAGCGGATGTGTTGTGTCCCTTAAGATCAGCGTAGACATTAAGAGAAGCAGTTCAGCGCGAGCAAGAACTTTAAATACATGTTTCGATCCTGTTGGTAATATATTTGAGAATACCTGTGTATAAAAGTAGTAGCCAAAGCGGATGTGTTGTGTCCCTTAAGATTAATATAGACAGTAAGGAAAACAAATTTGAGATTATGTACGCAGTTAACTAAGTGGACCTCTTGCAAAGTGAATGTGGAAGAATAAAGTAAAGCCGAAGTTACGTAAAATAAATCAGCGTTTTATTTTTAACCGTTTTCGTCTTCCTTGAGGAATAATTTTCAGCATAGCAATCGGTGAGCGTAATCTAAAGGTGTTGGGGATTAGGTGAACCCATGTCGTGCCAGACACACCACTTAAGCGACCCCCACAATTCTATTACCTTCGAGAGAATAGAAGTTAATGATATGGGTCGGTAGGAAGAGCGGGACGATTTGTCACCCCCTTTGGGAATTGGTTGAGTGCGCGCTCAAAAGTACGCGTTCGGAAGTGAATCTGGCTTATGGTGTACTGCTTATGCTCAAGTTCAGGTGGAACTGATGTGGTATCAGGCAGCGTTCATTCCCTGGTCATGGCAGCACTTTGCGCTTTAAATATACGCATTGCAGTCATTTCTAGCTCTCTTAAGTCTTTTCCTGTTTTTCTCAATATTGATTTATACAACCGGAAGCTCAAGTCTTTAACCTCAATGGCTTCTTTGCACCCACAATCGCACCACATATTTCTCTTGGGTTTGATATTCTTTACTCTGTGTGGAATAAAGGTTCGCATGTCAAGTAGAATCATGTCTCTCAATGTGTCTGCTATAGAGTTAACGCCGTTTTTGAGGAATACTGACGACCAATTTAACCTCCCACAAAACTCGTTCAGACCTTCCCAGTTGGCTTTCTTGTAGATCCATACTGATCTTTTGGGTGTTTTCTCGTTAACGTTGCTGTTAGTTAGAGCAAATTTAACTCACACGACACAGTCGTCTGCGGCGCCTACGGGCCAAGAAACTTCAATTGTGTATTTGTTCGGGTAGACGTTGAGAAACGGGTCCAGTGTGTTGGCGGAATAACCATTTACGTCTGGTCCCCGTGTTGGCTCATTGACGAGTTGATTTAAGCTATTTGAATCAGCAAAGAGCTAAACATATTGAAATTCAAGTGTTGTGTGTTCGGAGTGGCGAAGCTACTGAGATTTATGTAAATTGAAATCACCCGCAATAATGATCTTAGTGTGCAGATATAAGGTCAAGATCATGTCGATAGAATCAGACAGGGCATCAAATTCGTTAAAAGATGCGTTTCTACCCAAGTACGGGCTTTTGTAAAGAATGCAATGATGTATGATATTCTTGCGAACGTGAAGTTTTAGCCACAAGAAATTAAATTGTGGATTTGTTAGGTTCTGTAGGGGTTTAGTTTCAGGAAGCGCGTCTCCTTATCCTGAAAAGGATGTGGGATTTCTTATAGACCGCTCCTGAAACAACGCACTACAGCAAGGGGTCGTCACCGTGCTCCTTCTGATCCAGAGGGAAGAGCAACATCCTGTTGTTGGTCCTAGTTTCACTGTCGCTTTTTCGGTCTTTCGCAAGCCCTTGTCTCCGCTGGGATCGCTTGAAAATTTGGGATTAGATTCGTTTATTGTGAATTTTAATTTTAATTTGGATTTTTGGATTAAATTATGCCGTGGGGGCAAATGTTAAGCGATAAACGATTATTTGATTCGTTTATTGCGAATTTTGGATCATGTTTGGGTTTTTTTTTCGGGTTTTGGCAGGATTTTGTGTTTTAGGGTAATATTGCTGGGATTTGGATGTAGGAATGGGGGAAAAAGGTGGTAGGGCTTTTTAGAGCACTACAGATTGGAGCAGAGCCCTTAGTGTAACAGCGTCATAGCGTCAGTTCGAATCACACGTTCTTCTTCACTATTATTTCAAACGCTATAATTGGTGACCCCGACGTGATCTGTACACACAGCATACACTTTCCCATAGTAAACAGAACTTCACACATGATCACGACTTCCGCATAAAGCACAGCCTCCGACGTTCTCTCGTTCGTCCGTCGTCCGCATACGAATCTGATCGTAACGAAGTTACTGCGGAGGGAGTGGTGTAGCGACTCTAACAGATACGCACACAATTCACAAGCAAAATAGTGAAGAGCACCGAACGAAAAATCGAATAAGAAAATACATCAGAGCCGTATACCTTAGCGATAACATAACAATTCACATCAGTGGAGTACAGTCGAGTTTAAAAATCAAATTCTAAACACGGTCAGTAGCCTGATGGGTAACGCTTAGGTACAATTTTTGGTGATTCAAACTGTCATAGCTTCAGTTCGAATCACACGTTCTTCTTCACTATTATTTCAAACGCTATACAAGGATTACTGGTTTCTGGTTAGAAACGTGGATAGACATAGAGGAGAAATTGAATCTCAGGCCGCGAATGTTACAAATGAATGATCAACGTGAAATGTCCGTTACATTGAAATGGTCCTACACAGAAAACTAATTTTAGTTCCGTTTTTTTTGTTTGTTTGTTTTATATCCATATTTATTCGACAATTCAATTACATATTTTACTTAAGACTAAATGTTAATTTCTATTTTACAAATATCATTCTTACATTAACTTACTGGCTATTCGCAAACACTCTAAATTATACATTACCATATTTCATATGCCTTTTGGCGTACAATAATTGTTTTTATAACATGTCACAATAATTGATACGTTTTTTTTTTATAATTTATTCCATTTTTCTATATTACATCATGTATTATTTATAATTTTTTTTTTAAATACATCAACCCCCTATATGACAAGCAAAATAAAATATAAAAAATGAAACAAAACGGAAAAACATAAACGAGGAATACAAATAAAAATAAAAAAACAAAAAATTAAAATTAAATTAAAAACAAAAATAAAAAAAAAATGATTGGGAATTGGGGATAGGGGGAAGGAAAGCGGTGCGCCTGAGAGACATACTATGTTTGGGGACGTGTAATCCTTTCTTCATCACTGATCCACCACCAGTTGGGATGGGATCGATCTTTTATTGATTTATCTCTTTCACCGATCACCATGCTAAAACGCAGGCGATCTGGAAAATTAGAGATATCGTGATCGTGGAGAATTCGTTTATCCCTGGCACCACGGAAAGCGTGGTAAATAATAGGGACTTTTTTATCCAAGAAAGGGTACGCTTCTGGGGGAATGAACCCATTCTGGAGAGTACTCCCCATATACATATCATTGGGATAGAATGCTCCCGAAACAGTTAGACGTGGTCGGTGTTCGTGTATGTGTGCGTTTGTGCTGTCTTGTACTATGCGTGTGTGTTTGTAGTGTGTCAGCAGTAGACCCTATCGGATGGGTCCAGGAATCCTCTATTATAGAGGAGAATGTTGTTGGGAATGGTGCTTTCTTCAGTTTTGTACTGAAGAAGACATTGTGGTGGTCTGATCCGAATAGATCGAGAGAGAGAAGCGTCAAGAACGCAAGACTCCCGTACAAGTGGGTTCTCGTTGTTCTAAATGCTTTAATTGTAGCAAGTACTCGTCGAACTGGTGTGTCGTGCAGCTATGTTCTCCCTTTATAGGTTCTGGCGGCGGTATCTATGTGAGATAAGCGTTGTTGCTATTACGTTACGATTAGTGCGCTGTAGTACACTGAGTTTTTCCGAGATTGCGTGCTGGGGCTTGTGGCAATTTCTGGGCAATCAGCGCGTTCATGTATGCGTGCTTTGCTGGGATTAAACAATATGGTGTTCCCAAAGCATTAAAAGATACGTCGTCATTAGTCATTGAACAACTTGAAAAATATATAGTTGTTTAAAGTTAACTCTTTTTATTAAAAAATAAGAAACTCTTTTTATTAAAAAATAAGAAATTACTTAAATTTTTTACCACCTATTCCAAATATATCAGTATCGATTTTCTGCAAAACAATTTTCTTTATTTAGAGACTTTCTATTATGCGTGCTACGTATAGAATTGACTAGTTAGTATAAATATTGAGCATATTCCATGAGAATCAGGTAGTATATTAAAGCTGTTGCGGTCATCATCTGGTTTATACTGTCTTGACTGCACATGGAGTACTGTCTGACTGCACAGGGAGGAATTTTCACATGAACGGTTGTTAGCTCCATGGTAATTTTGAAAACGAATTGTTGTTGCCATACACCGATATAGGTTTGTTTTTGGGCGACTAGTTACAAGTAATACCAAGAAATGATTCTGGATGGATCACATTCAGCTTTACTTAGCGGTATTGAGTCTATGTTTTGGAGGACTGCTATTATTAAAGTTTTCCTGTGAACATCTACCAAATATAATATCTTATAATTTAAATTATGATGTACAGATATTTCATAATTATATTACAGTTTTACGCATTTAACTACGCATGCGCTGAAGTTTGAAGTCAACGGGTCTGTGGCGTGAGGCTTGTTCATTCGATTGCCACCCCGATTGTAGACTTATTAGAATAGTTGAGGCCTTTGTTTATATAAGAAATGTATTTATTTGTTTGGCCAACATTTTACACATTGTATAGAGAGATTGAAGTCCAAATTCTTTTTATCTATACTTACTACGACTTTTTCCTTCGTATCTGTGCCCTATCCTTGGAACTCATTCTTTTAGCAGTTTAGAAGTATTAGAAAAGTCACATTACGCTGTACTCCTCAGTAAAACAATGCCATCTGTGAATTTAAGTTACCATTTTTTTTTAAATACTTACTCTTAAAAAGTTATTATATTTGTAAAACACATACGTTAAATATTTTAAAAATTGTGTTAAGTATGAATAATTGAAATTTGAGTTATATCTTCATAGATAATTTAAAAATTATTACAGCTAATTTTTCTGTTTATAACATTAATTAAAGATAATAATCATGTGAATAATGCCTGAGTGGGTAAATGTTTTCATTCTGTATTAAGATGTCATTGCGAATTCTGCTACTGCGCTTCAATCTGCACTGATTGATATGTGCTCAATCAATAATCTTAATGGTTTGCAAATGATCATAGCTCGAAAAAGATGTCTGATCTCATCACTTTTACTATAAAATGAATGTCTGGAACTTTGTGGAAATAGAGATCGATACTATTTATCACCTACGAAAGCTTCGCAAATGCATATTCGTAATGTATTTTTGTGTGTTTTCACCCGGAAGATGGAAATTTGCGAGATATTTCTCCGTCGATTCAGCGACTAGTTAATAACTTCCCAGCAGTATGCATGCCTATTATTTTATTCAGGTCTTTCGAGAGTATATTAGTTCGTGTTGGGTTTACTAAAGGACTTTTCAAACCACTGTGAAAGCAATCTTTCGAACAGCCTTGGATATTATTTGCTTATAACGCACCGGGCATTTATCTCACTGTCCCAAATGATAATCGTTAAATAATGGAACTGTGTCAATGGTCATAAAGGTGGCGGAAAGTCTATAAGATATTGACATAGAAGTGTATGTCTGTTCTCTTAAAAGAATGCTTCTGGCATAAAATCTAGAAGTTACCTGAGATAGTTTCAAACCAGACGACACCAATGGTTGATGAAATTTCTCGAAGTGTCTGTAAATATTATAAATAAGTCAGACACTTCCAAAATAAGAGTAACGACATTAATAAATTTTATGGAGATTAACTAATCGAAATGGTTTCCTTGAGGCACCTCATATTGATTCACAAATAGATCCGAAAAGTGGCTGCCGCGTCGATTCTAGAACAGACGAGACTCAATTTACTATAAGTTTAAAACGGAGGAAGTTACTATATTTGCAATAGAAAATCCAAAGCGTTTGGTTTAAAGACTTCGCCGAAAGCCTAAGTGAAATTCGTGGCGATTATGTCTTCCTTATTTCCGGGCTTTATTCATTATATCTTTTTGGAAACGGGCTTCATGAATTAGAGGCTGTGGCGCTCGTTCTATGGAAGCCCTGCTCTACAAACAAAATACATTGTACACGATCCTTTCATATATCCTAGGTATGATAGATGGTCTGGGGAAGCGATGGTTATTTGTACCTTTTTGATGAATGAAACGAAATAACTCACTTATACGAGGGTTGCCTCTTATGTTTCGGGATTTGGCAACCCTAGTGTTGCAATCCGGCAATTGACAGCTCTGTCGTAAAGTTGGACATTTTTGAGGTTATACGCACTCAAAACGTTTTGACATACGAGCGCTATTTGTGTTGTTTACAGTAACTTAAAAGATTCATCTCGGCCCAAAAATGGAATTAAATCGTCAACATTTTCGTGCGATTATTTTTTACAACTTTCGGCGTGGATTAACTCAGCAACAGTGCATGGATGAACTTAATTCAATTTTTGGCGATGAAGCTCCATCGAGGACCAGTGTTTATCGATGGTATGGTGAATTCAATCGTGGTCGTAGTTCACTCCAAGATGAATTTCGTGAAGGTCGTCCAAAATCAGTTGTTGTTCCGAAAACCATTGATGCTGTGCGCGAACTGATATTGGAAGATCGTCATGTGACCTATCGTGAGATTGAGACAACCTTGGGCGTTAGTGGGACCAGCATACATTCAATATTGCATAAACATTTGACTGTCAAAAAAATTTGTTCGCGTTGGATCCCACACAATTTGTCAATCGCCCAAAAAAAGGCTCATGTCAATTGGTCGAAAGAAATGCTCAAAAAATACGGTCGTGGTGCTTCGAAACACGTCTATGACACCGTGACAGGTGATGAATCGTGGATTTACGCGTATGAGCCCGAAAGTAAACAGCAGTCGACTGTCTGGGTGTTTCAAGATGAGCCAAATCCAACAAAAGTTGTTCGCGCACGAAGCACTTCCAAGCAAATGGTCGCCTGTTTTTTCGGAAAAACTGGACATGTCGCAACCGTACCACTAGAACAACGCAGAACAGTCAATTCTGAGTGGTACACAACCATTTGTTTGCCAGTTGTCTTCCAAGAAATCAGGAAAACCCACCGCCGAAGACGGATCACTCTTCACCACGACAGTGCGAGCTCTCACACATCGGCTGCGACAACTGCATTTTTGAGCACCCAAAACATCGATTTGATGGGTCATCCGCCGTATAGTCCTGACTTGGCACCGAATGACTTCTTTTTATTCCCGTACGTAAAAAACAAACTGAGAGGTCAACGTTTTTCGACACCTGAAGAAGCGGTTGCTGCATTCAGAATGCATGCGTTGGAGATACCTCAATCAGAGTGGCAAAAGTGCTCCGACAATTGGTTCAAACGCATGCAAAAGTGTATAGATCTTCATGGGGAATATTTTGAAAAACAATAAAGTGATTTTCGATGATCAATATTTGTTTTTGTTCTCTAATCCCGAAATATAAAAGGCAACCCTCGTATGTTCCTTTAGAGCCCATACGATAAAACCTTGAATAAAAGAGCAAGTTTTCATAAAATTTCAATGATTATTTTATATCTGATTAATTGGTAACCAACCATTAAGTGAAGAACGAAATATCGGACTAATTTTCGCTACTACTCCAGAGGTAGATCCCGTTCCGCTTGTCTACACTTTAGACGATCTGGCGGCATAACTGCTCATCCAACGTGTTGAAGTAAGCTGCGATGACAACCTTTAATCCTTGATTTTTTAAAATATTAGTTCTCCCGGGAAAGACGAACTTATAGCGCCAACTCAGCGCCTTGAGATTCAATTTTTTCCCGGCCGGGTCCATCGGCCAACCTCCGAAAGATGATTAAGGATTTCTCCCAACCTTTCCACGAAGCCTTAAGCTTAATGAGGTGGTATTTCACCGGGTGGCTGTGTGGCGGTTCCGCCAAACCCCACGGTACACTTACTTAAAAACCCCCATTACCTCATCCCAAGTCGCATAAGTTTTTGCTAATGCAATCGCATTAAGTACCTGAAAATGCTTCACGTATTAATTAGATCAAATCCATAATCGTAAGATCCCTGTAAAGAAAACTTACCTTTTCATGCATCTCTTCGCATACAATTTTCCGTAAGATATCTTTCTTTGCTTATCTGGAATTCCAAACCAATTCGGCACCTTCGGTAGCAGACAAATTCCTGTAAACAAAATGATTCGGTTTGCATACAATGTAACCGTCATGACAGGGACCATAAATACTGCGTCGTCTATTTTCCAACTTCGCCATGTGTACGATAAATTGCTTTACGTACACATTGGCCGGCGACCTTTTTCTCCCAGCAATAAAAATTCCCTAACTCGCACCATGTGCAAACAAAAGCAAATACACGCATCTAACGTCTAGTGCCATAAAACGAATTTCTTCGCATGTGATCATGTATACAATTCGGTCCTTTTAGCATCACCAGCGATGCACATTTCCCATTGTGTAAATAGAAAAACCATTAGCACTTCTTCCTAATGGCGATACATTTACTTACGCATACCACTGCACTGAAAGAGGACATGTCCTTGGTGGTCGCACCCTTAAGAGAAAATTTTTTCTCTCTCTTCTCTTGTTTTCTTAACCCTAACCTAGGATGGAATTCATGTCAGAATTCTAGCCTCGTTGAGTCCTTTACCATCCGCTGACCGCCACGGTCACGCGATCTCCCGCTCACCGGTGCGTACAGTGACGATAATATACCCCGAGCCGTGGCGAGTGTTGTGTTAAATTATAATCAAAAGCAAGTCTGTACCAGCAGTGTTTGTAGCAGCCATGTCGAATATTATATTGTCTTCGAAGATAGTGTTTTTATTGACTTCACATTGTAACTTTCAGGTAGTGCTACCCCAAAATAAATAAAAATAAACAATAGAAGTCCTATGTTTTACATTTTTTACTTGTCCGGTGTTTGGCGTTTTCTTTGCTTCGGCGGAACGTGTAGTGCTCGAGGGAACAATTAATTATGATGGAGGAGGAAGTGGACGGAGTGCCCGTGTATTGGCACAATACTTCCTCCCCATAGCTGGGCTTTGAGCCCTCACCTACCACTCAGTAATTGTGCCGAACTGCACAATAGCAAGAGTCGTCAGTTGAACCTAGGTTTGCACAACCAAACAGAAGACACAACCTCCTTACCAACTCAGCCATTGAGGCGGCATGTGGATTGGCTTTAGACTTATCCGCATAAACTGTTGACTTCCAATCAACCTAAAGGTAAAAGTCTTACGGAATAAAATCGCATGATGCAAATATGACTGATTATCGGGGGAAAATACGTTCGCTGGAAATCCTCGCGTAGAACGCCTATTGTTTTATTCGCTGTGCGACACGTAATGAGCTTATGAAATTAGATGTGGTCCGGATCTATACAATCCAGTTTCGATCACAAAAAGTCCTTTATTATGTTACGGTAGCGTCGCCGTTCACCGTAATTGAATTATTTTGCAATTGATCATGACGTGGCCAGCTTAAAAACCCAACCATACAATGACTTTTTGTGGATGCATAGATTACTCAACTCTTGGATTTTCATACGCCCAGATCCTGCAAAATGCTTCTGGATGAATCCACTGAGGTGGAAGTGACAAGGGGGAGTTTCATATATAGTGATATTACTCATTACCCACTGATACGATATCATCCCTTTTCTAAGCTGAAAGTAAATTCTTCGTAAATAAAATTTCATATTGTTCATTACTATTTTCTCTATGGAAATCCGAATTAGGACGAAAATGCATCCTTACATAAATTCAACGCTCTATCCTGTTGAATTGATTTGCTCTTAAGAGTTGTTGTTGGCGGTTTTAATGGTACACTTTTTAAGGCTTCTTATGAAGTGCCTGACATTGAAGTTCATTCGGCAAACACATGGAATCTGTCCCTCGCTTTATATATTTTAATAAATGCACCAGTGTACGGCGAAAGGCGTAACAAAAACAAATTGATATTGTACAAAGTGACGCAAAATTAATCATCCAATTTTGTTTTTGAATTACTTTTTTACTAAATAAAAAAATTGATTTCGAGTGATGAAAATCTTTACTTGGACCTTTACAATTTTTTCTGTTAAGTGAAAAAGATGATATCCGTCAAGTGGCTGTCGCCAGTGTTGATACACATCTGTAGCCGTTTCATCGCATTTTCCATGACTTTACGCAAGATTTCCGATTATAACTGTTCGCATTCCCATCGACTATCCTTAAGGGCAGCGATTGTCTGAGGCTTGTTGGCATAACGCGACTTTAAGTAGGCCCAAAGAAAGAAGGGATGGTTAAATCGGGCGATCTTGCTGGCCATGCCAAATGGCCAAAACGGGAGATTACGCGACTAGGAAACACTTCCTTCACAATATCCACTGTGGCTCGTACTATGTGTGCGGTTGCACCGTATTGTTGAAACCAAGCCCCGCTCATACTATTTCGGCAGTACGAAGTCGTTTATCATGGCCATGTAGCGTTCGCCAGTAACAGTGACCATATTGCCGATGGCGTCCTCAAAAACTACGGTCCAATCACTCCTACCGCGTGAACGCCACACCACACAGTGGCTTTGAATGTATGTAATGGCTCTTCGTGCACCACATGCGGATTTTCAGTGCCCCAGAAACGAAGATTTTGCTTATCGACGTAACTGCTCAAAATGGAAATGCGCCTCGTCGCCCATGATGATTTTCGACACAAAAGGGTCCTCTTCGTTGTTAAAATTAAGGATGGCTTGACAGTAAATCACACGCCTTCCGTTGCTTATCGGCCTGTATTCTGCAGCTGTCTAGTTCACAAATATCAAGTATGATTGACGTACGACGCCATTTACAAAAATTATAACATCTCCCGATAGAGTGATTAATTTTGCGCCACCATGTATAATTTAGTGTTTGCGAAGAGACAGTAAGTTAACGTAAGAATGATATTACTACGTATAAAATAGAATTTAACATTTAGTCTTATGTAAAATCTGTAATCGTATTGGAAATAAATGTGGATTTAAAACCAAAGCATTAATATACCACATTTGATTAGGCGTATAAAAAACATCGCTATATGCGCTCGATAGGATGCAAAAATGGGCAGTGAACCCAGCCGTAAGTCGATCAATTCCGTCGTGAGAAAATATGCGCAACGTATCACGCTTGTCTCTTTTCTGTATATATTATCACGATCATTGCTCAAAAGAACTTGCTGAATGTGTTCCACCCCTTCAGACATAGTGCGGTACCCGAATGCGCATCAGTTCAGGATGAAAGTCAACTTTGGGCTCACAGACAAACATAGAGTGTCATTCTTTAGCCGAACCACACGGTTGTGGAATGCTCTACCTAATCATGTGTTTCCTTGTCGTTGCAATGTCCAGGCATGTTATATATGTACGAGGGTGGGTTGAAAAGTTTCCGACCTAACAAATATTATAAATATAATAAATAAATAAATATTTTTTCTCTAAAAGCTTATTTTTATTTTTCTACATAGTCTCCTTGTAACTCTATACACTCCTCCCAGCGATGCTACCATCTCTCTAACCCGTCCAAACAGTACTCGGAGTTTTTCTCTGTAAAAATAACTGTTCACGAAGGTGCTTGCCTCCTCATATGACGAAAATCTCTGTCCTCCGAGCGCATTTTTTAGATTACGGAACAAAAAGAAGTCACTTAAGACTAGTTCTGGCGGATGGTGAAGCAGTTTTTAACCGTAATTCGTGGATTTTCGCCATGGCAACCGCTGAGGTGTGAGACTGCGAGTTGTCTTGGTGAAACAGGATTTTCTTCTTCGGCCGTTTTTCCGTAACTCCTACCTTCAGTTGGTCAAGTAATGATGCATAGTATGCTCCTATAATGGTTTTTCCTTTTTAAAGATAATCGATTAAGATAACTTCATGAATATCCCAAAAAAAAAGTCGCCATCACTTTCCCAGCCGAAGAAAACTGTTTTTCCTTTTTTTTGAGCCGATTCCTCCTTTGCAGTCCACTGTTTTGACTGTATTTTTGTTTCGAGCGTATAATGGTGTAACCAAGTTTCATCGACGCCTCAAGAAAAATATCTAATATAAATATATTTTTTGTTTTACTTCAAGCACTCAAAAAACTGAGTAAGAACACAAATCCTGTGGTGTGTCCTGAGGTTGTAGGGTTAGGACTAACAGAGATACCTTAAAATAATATGGGATAATCATTGTCTTATATATAGGTAGGGTGCTTTTTACGCCCCAGTCCGGTGTTCTTTTTAAATAGAAGCGAGTTTTGTAATTTAAATAGAATCTGTGCCTGTTTTGTAAGGCTCTGGCCAAATTAAAGTTTTTTTGTTGCTTAAATTACACTTTGAAAACACCTTCCGTTAAAAAATGTTTCACAAACTCTGAGGTTCGGTCTCTATAATAAGTTTACCGGCAAGTGGAAAATAAAAAATTAAGCCAATTTATTAAATAACTTTGCAACAGACACGTCGAACGTCGCACTTAAAAAAGAATAAAAGCAATTTAAATTTTGTTAGGAAAATGTTCAACTCGCTGAAGTATTTGCAATTATGTGACATACTATGTTGTTTAACGATTTGTAATATATTTTATCGTCTTCATAGTAGGCCCCTTCCCAGGCAATACACGTATGCCAATGATTAATCCAATCATTTTGTAACACCTGAGCGTAACCCCAGATATTAACATTTATTATTTATTTATTGTTATATGTTATCTATAGTTATAATATACTACTTACGTAGTTGACACTCTGTGTGTGTTGAGTTGATCCTTTGCCGCTGATGGATAGTCGTTGTTACGGATGACTGGCTCTGTTTTTTTGTTTATATAAAAGTCACTTTTGTTTACTTCAACCTTTGTTCTTTGCACTTTATTATTCGAGCAAACTGGGAATTTCCATCCCTTAATTACTTAACACTTTTACAAAAGCAAGAAGACCCGCTGTACATAAGCTAGGGCCGCAGTCTTCTTGTTTGATTACTACACTGCACTGCGAAGAAAACTCATTTGCACTACCCTATTATACCAAATTATTGGTGAGTTAATGCAGATGATACATTTTCCTCACGTAGAATGTTTAACCTATTCTGAGGTTATTTGCCTGTCATAGCCCATTCGCAATATTCCATAATCGTTTAAATTGCCCAGCTAAAAATGCAGCGACATAGAATTGAGCAATTACTTAATTGGTTTCATACGAAGAACCAATTATAGGGCATTGCCTGTGTGTGCCAATCGTACGATTAATTTCGTCTCACTCCTGTGTTCGGTATTTCGTCGAACTCAGCACTTTTCCGACGCTCAATTATTTCGTAGTCGGTGGGCTTTGACAATACCGCTCGTATCATATATCTTGTATCACACTTCTAAGAATATGTAGTTGAATTACGAAGCAGAATGCAGTGGCCTTGGGGAGTGGGTCAAGTGTTTGATTGATATATGACAATTGGCTTTGGAAGGTGGGCATGAATGGGTAATTATCGCAACGTATGCGATATGAATTAATTGCCCGTGGAGAAGGCTTTGCTTCTGAATGAATGCGAATTTTAATTGTATGCATTGTATGCAAAGTACTTTGAGGATTGATCATATGCGAATTTCAATTGCTTGTGGGAAAGGCGAGTATTGCATTGTATGCAGAATATTTTGAGGATTATTTGAGAGTATTGAATGCAAGGATGATGGAATCAAATTAATAAAATATTATAATGTTTGAGTGGGGGTGTAAAGCGAGGTGTAACAATCTATACACATATGGGGGTGAACTGCTTTCAACCCGACGATGGCCAGGACGATCCTTGTCCCTGTTCAATCCAAGTTGGCATGCAGTCTCCACGTGACACCCCCGGAGAGCTACTTTTGCACCCGCCAAGTGGTGAACCAATGGATGCAGCGACAACCTGGGAAAGGTTGGCGCAAGGCTAATAAACTTGTCCGGAAAAACACATTGTTCTGGACAAACTAACAAGCCTCGGATATGGACCTAATGCACGACGACGATCACGGAAACTAAAATGGCTAAACGATTTGAAGTTTCTCATGGATGGTCCGTTCACTATACAGAGCTGGAGCTGCACAGCAGCTAGCCGATGCCCTGACCGAATATAAGTCTGACATAACAGCATTACAAGAAATAAGATGGGCGGGGTGTGATGTTATTCAAAAAAACGAGCATGACATGTGTAAGCGTTTATATAATAAGTATATGGCGTAAGGCTAATAACCTTGGCCGGGAAAACATTTTATTATGGAAAATGTAACAAACCTCGGGATTTGCTAAATAAGGCCAAGACCAGATCCCGATTGTAGTGCCGATGATGATGATGAAGTTTCATCGACAGTAATTAATCGGCGCCAAAACTCGGATTTATTGAGCCTAAATTGCGCCAACAGAGCGTTGGAAATGTTCGTTCGAACAGGTTTTTGGTTTAACGTGAGAAAACGCGACACCTAACGTGCGAACAGCTTTCTCATGCTTAAATCTGGATTTAATATGTGACAAACACTTTCTTTGGACCTTTTCTTAGCCCCTGCTATTATAGCGTTTGAAATAATAGTGAAGAAGAACGTGTGATTCGAACTGAAGCTATGACAGTTTGAATCACCAAAATTTTTACCTAAGCGTTACCCACCAGGCTACTGGCCGATTTTAGAATTTGATTTTTAAATTCGACTATACTCCACTGATGTGAATTATTTTTGTTATCGCTATGGTATACGGCACTGATGTATTTTCTTATTCGATTTTTTTCGTTCGGTGTTCTTCAATATTTTTGCTTGTGAATTGTGTGTGTATCTGTTAGAGTCGCCACACCACCCTCTTCCCAGTAACTTCGTTACGATCAGCTTCGGTGCGAACGACGAGCGAACGAGAGAATGTCGGAGCAAGCGAGTGTGCCTTGGTGCTCTATGTGGAAGTCATGATCGTGTGTGAAGTTCTGTTTACTACGGGAAGTGTGTGCTGCGTGTACAGATCACGTTGGGGTCACCAATTTTAGCGTTTGAAATAATAGTGAAGAAGAACGTGTGATTCGAACTGACGCTATGACAGTTTGAATCACCAAACATTTTACCTAAGCGTTACCCATCGGGCTACTGGCCGATTTTAGAATTTGATTTTTAAACTCGACTATACTCCACCGATGTGAATTATTTTTGTTATCGCTATGGTATACGGCACTGATGTATTTTCTTATTCGATTTTTTTCGTTTGGTGTTCTTCACTGTTTTTGCTTGTGAATTGTGTGTGTATCTGTTAGAGTCGCCACACTATCACTCTCGCTTTAATTCCGCGGTCGTCTAGCACCAGTTGGTGGACTTTAGCGGTGTTAGTGTCAGTTTTTGCAGTTTTTGGACGTCCCAAACATTCATCGTCTCCCAAGCTCTCACGGCCATGTTTAAATTCAGCTGCCCAAAATTTTACTGTGGTGAATAGTGGTGCAGCGTCTCCATAGACAGAGTCCAACTCAGCTTTAATTTGTGTAGGCGTATTCCTTTCAAAAACATAAATTTAATGACAACTCGATACTCAATTCTGTCCATTTTCACAAAAACACACATCGACTCACTCAAACGACTGTCAAATAAAAATTACGCATCCAAAGTGGCAGAAATTTTGGTGAGTAACTCTCCAAAGACGCGCAACTACATTCACTAGGTTTTATTGAGGAGTACTGCTACCTTCATGTTGAGGTCGGAAACTTTTCAATCTACCCTCGTACATCTGTACCTCCCTACCTTACCCACTTCCTCTTCTTTTGTTCCCACTGTGCTTGGACATTTCATCATCATCTTCATCGGCACTACAACCGGGATCCGTTCTTGGCCTTATTTAGTAAATCTCGAGGCTTGTGAAATTTTCCATAATAATTTATTTTTACGGGCAAGGTTATTAGCTTTGCGCCAGCTCTGACAATTAAGGGGGGTTCAAAACCCCGTTTTGTGCGCGCCTTTGTGAAAAAAAATAGAAGTCCTTCATCCTAAGGCTCGTGGGAATACCACGGTTAACGAAAAGTTTTTAAGACTATAGTGTAGCTCTACGTGAATCCGATTGAGGTTGTTACCGATCATTAGAGGTCATCACAAAGAGACTTTAGTGTCTTCGAAATGTTAAGAAAAGTATCTGAAGTCCTTTTTAGTCACTGAAATGGAAATATTAATTATAAATTGTATATTTAGATAGCGTAATTAGTAAAATTTTGTCAGTTTTACAGAATGCGAATTCGATATTTCTAATGAGAAGTGGTTGAGCCTAAGGGTCTTGTCAGTCTTAATTCTTTCTCTGATTGAATCGACTTTCTATTTTAACATGGATACCTTGATTATTTGCACCACGAAAAATTGTGTAAAATCCCACACTTATATTTCGATTTTTCAGGTTGCTTGAGAGCTATAACTATGGCCGAATATCAAGACTTGGCCAATATATGCAAATGGTTCGCCAAGTAACGAGGATTTTGCATATTTGAATAATTTTGTTCTGTTCATTGAATCAGATTCAAACATGTAAATAAAATTCCGAGAAAGTAGGTAAACAGTTGGATGCGAAGTTTTTGCACTCGCCTGAAGCGGCAAGAGAAAACTTCGCGGTTGTGAAGTCGTAACAAGCCAACAAACTGTTCAAATAAAATTTACACTTCTGGCCGACTTGTAACGAAACATTACACTAAGAGATCGCGGATAATATCTAGAATCGAATTTAAACAAGCTGGATTATTGTTGTCTGATTGCTTAAATAAGTGATATGTCTGGTGGAGATCTGAGTAGAACAGAAGTAAATAACATTACTTAAACTTTGGTGAAAAGAGAAATTGGCTTACAACATTGATTCTAAAGAGCAATATGCTCACATCCAATTGGTGTAGATACGGTGCTCAAAATGATCAGTAGAATTTAGTTCTTATCTGTATTGAAATTATAAGTATAACTTCTTCTCAAAATTTTATGTAATTTGGTCGCGGAGAGGTTCAAATCCTGCGCTCGATGACGAATCTAGGTGCCTGAATTCTCGGCCCTATTCGCACACCGGCAGCAGGGCCAAGTGATGCGTACGATCGTTTTCGAATGTTTTCACACCTGTTTCCGATGCGCTTTCTTTAAATTTGACAATAATTTTTGCAATCGCATTGTCAGTTAGTGGATTATGTTGAGTAAAAAAGTCACGAATGCATTTGTATGTGTCTGCTCATACTCATAATGAACTTCAATAACTTTACTAAATTCTTGATTTGCTAATCATTTCGTAATTGCCAAAGACTAAACCTGTTAAATAAAAACATTAGTGTCTAAAATCGTTTGCCCTTTCAGTCCCATTCACTGTTAATCGCTTTCCTTTTAAATGGAAGACCCTTTATTATGAAATCTCTGTCACCTGTTCACAACCAACCTACCAAATTAATATATTTACATATCGATCTTCATTGCCTTCGTTTTTTTTAAATATGCTCTCATCACTACAATATTTGTCTACAAAAATACTCGTATATGCGTAATAATCCATAATTATATTTGATTTATTTTGACTCCTTCATTATCTTCAAGGTTGGAAATAGACTACGTTTAACATTTTTGGTACACTAGAAGTGGCCAAACATGATGGAGTATAAGGCCCTATTTATATGAGACAGAAGTATTTTGTGATATCTAGAAGTTCAAACGAAACAAGTTTTCGTTTCGAACAGCTCTTTTACTAATTAAGGTAAAGTTAGATGATAAGTGGAATAACATATGAAAACATCCCATGAATATCATAAGTAGCAGCCAGTAATAAGAAAGGGTCAAGTCCATAGATAGCGTTGCTACCATCGAAAGTTGCGGAAATAAATACCAAATACTAGACAAAAACAAAGAGAAAAGATCTAGTTTTCTAAACATAAATATTCGCTCTCACCAGCATGCCGCATTCCGGCACAAAGATACTATGGCAAAAGTGTAAATTATGTTTATGGATTATTGGAACATAAATCCTATTCGCCAAATTTGGGTAAGATTGACTTTTGCTTGTTCCCAAATGCTAGGGAATGTGTCATTGGACAATGTTTTCAGTTGAAGGAGGTGATAATAGTGGTAAATGGGTATTTTGAAAATCTTCAAAATTCACACTCCAGTGACAGAATCCGGATGTTGAATAAATATTGCACAAGGCGTATTGGACTAATTTTAAAATCAACGACTCACAGATAACTTTAGTGTGTTCCATTAAAGTTCAGAAAAAACTCAATGGAACGGCATCGATTTTAATAAAAGAATGGAAAGTTTGATACAACAAGATGTACTAAAGATACGAGCAATGTACGAATTGGTCCAGAACCTTATGTAACAATTATTTCTTAGAGTCCGTGACACATGGCCGATGAAGGTTTAATATATTATCCATTAGTGTACGTAAAATATAAGAAGCATTTATTTATGATTTTGGTGGCATCTCCACGTAGTCGAATTCTCGATGGTAATTTTCCATTTATGAGAACTCGAATTCCTTGGGCGGTCAGCCGTATGCCTTAACGTATTTATCGGTCGGATGACCGACCGATGAGGATATGCATGAAAAGGAAAAGATGAAACATTTTCTGCACGTATGCGGCTGACGCGTAAGGGTATATCTGTTTGCTGTGGTTTGGTTAATGTTGTTTGCTTGATAGTGCGACCAAATTGGTTTGAAGGCACATGATGCGTTTAATGCAACCATGTCCTTGTGGAAAAGCACTTATTTGTTGCTGATGGATTTTGCATCAGTGTAATTATAGTTCTAAAGAATTTCTGAAGGTATTGGTACAACTATGGAAGGTAAGTACATGTCTTTCATGCGTTTAAGGAAACTGTTTCCTCATCATCGGTTGTAAGGTAAGTAGTGGCGTTCAATGGAACTGCCACAATACTTGTTTTATATCGTTTTGAATGCTCTAGGTTGGAAGTTTTTACATGGTTAATGGGAAGGTGAGTAGTGGCGTTCGAAGGAACCACCACATGCCTTCTGCGTACGGTGTGATTCTCGCCAGTATGACATTTGTAAGTATTTTGTATTTTGTATATTGTGGCTGGGATCAATGATATTCCTCTGTAATCTTCTCAGTCAGATCTGTCACCTTTTTTGAAAATGAGGGCGACTATTGAGGTTTGCCATTCTTCCGGAATTACTTCCATATTCCATATTGTTTTCATCAGTTGGAAGATCTTTCGAGCGGTTCCCTCTCCTCCATGCTTCAAGAGCTCTGCTGGTATGCGGTCGACTCCGGGATCCTTGTTGTTTTTCAGTCGGTTTATTGCGTCTATAACTTCGTCGAAAAAGGACTCTGGGATCTGAGGCTCGGCTGTATGTACGTCTGGTGGGTTTATTTGTGGTTGATGTGTGGGTACATTGAGCAGGTTTTCACTACTGCTCCCATTTTGTCACGCTATTGTTTGTTTATGTCACCAGACAGCTGTTTGTGTCTCGGATTAGTTTGACTCTCCCTCGGTGGCCATTTCTAATTGAATTTATGCCGGCATAATTTATTTTTTCTCTAAGCATTTTATTAATTTTTTCTTTTTTGAACAAACATTTACTTGAAAAGGCCAGAGAATATTTAACATTTTTACACTGAAAATTGAAACTACTTTAATCCTATTTACTGATTCTTCACCAGCAATTTAAATTTTACAATTTACAACCTTCCGTCCGATGCGAAACATGGCCTCTCACAAAACGGGAAGAGAACAAATTCCGCGTATTCGAGAATAAAGTTTTAAGGGGTATCTTTGGAGGTAAATATGACGAGGAGGCAGGACATGGAGGAAACTCCACAACCACAAATTGGAAGAGCTTTACCGCAAACCTACAATAGTGAGAGTAATCAAGTCGCGAAGATTAAGATGGGCCGGACTC
This sequence comes from Microdon myrmicae, assembly GCA_963931805.1. NCBI lineage: Eukaryota > Metazoa > Arthropoda > Insecta > Diptera > Syrphidae > Microdon > Microdon myrmicae. The sequence continues at coordinate 62,074,288 of OZ007501.1, forward strand.
GTTGCGCGAATGGGCAACGATAGGGAGTAGAATTCTTGACGGTGGACCAACGGGAAAGATACCGGTAGGACGGCCGCAACGGAGATGGGAGGACAATGTTAGGTTTGACCTTGAGGAGATCGGATCAGATGGTCAAGTGTGGAAAGAGAGTGCACAGGACAGGGAACAATGGCGGAGTCGAGTCGGTGAGGTCATGAACTTCCGGGTTCCTACAGGCCAATAAATATGGTAATAATAATAATAATAATAACAATTTACAACCTTCCGCCCACATGACACAGAAAATAAACAGACACAACAAAACAAATATGATAAAACTTGTTTTTATTTTATTTATTGTATTATTTAGGGTTTAAGTAAATAATTCGGTTGTAATACCATAAAAAAGGTATCAACATTAATTATTTATTTGGTACCACCAATATGTATGCCGGCAGCGCCAAATAGTAAGGTTACTGATTAACACCTTACCTGACCGGTTGAAGGCGAGCCGCCCTTTCCGTTCCGGGTCCCAGTGAAGAGTCGACAGGAGTAGACGTATGTTTTTGTAGAGTTTATTTTGTTTTATTTAATTAAATTAGTTTAATACAGTAGGTTATTATTTTATTATTTTATTTAGAGTCACAAGCCCGCTATTCCAGTGGTAGGCTACAACCTGTTACTATTATGGTAATAACCTATTAACCGCTAACCTCGCCCTAACTGAGACCCAGGTCGATCCGTCATCTGATTCGACATATGTTCTTTTGGAAAGTCAAACTGTGGATTTACGCTATATTTGACTGTTTTACTTCCGCAAAGCGAAGAACAGGTGTCAACATTGTGAAAAATTGCATAAAGTTCGTCAGGATACTACTTGCATTCGAGATTCCGTTTTAAGGGTGGAGTCTGTGTCTCGACGCGGTCTGGCTTGCCAATGGATGGAGGCGTTGGAACCCTATAACTGGGACATCATGTAGTTGAAGGTTGTGCTGGCGAATTCTGTTCGATTTCTTTGTTGTCTTTACCGCTTCCCGAATGACAATGGACCGGCGACACCTTCCGAACATCTTTCACGTACCGTCGACTGGAAACATATCAACCACCTGCCTTCTGAATTTGTCGTTCTTGGCGGTTTTAATGTATAATACCCAACTCCGGCTGGTTGGTATATTCTAACAGAACCGACGAAGGTTGGGAGGGTGGTGGAGATGTTCGCTATTAGCCGCAATTTGTGCCGATGACGGTCGCGCAACTACTTGCATTTCAGCCAAATAACTGACTTAAGCAGTTCCGCCATGTATGGAAGCATGCGACTGCTAACTGGGGCGATTTGTGAGATTTCCTCCGATCTTTTTGGGGCCGGAGGTGTGCTTTGGAGAGTCCGATGTTAACGCATGCGCTGAGTCGGCCACAGAGATTATTCTTCGGAGATCTATATTCCGCATTCCATCGAACGAAATTCACCTGACAACCCTGGGTTTGATAAAAACTGCGAGCAGATTACAGCGGCAAAAAAATAAATCATTTAAACTTTGGTGCTCTAATCCCACAGAAGTGAACAGAGCGAATTTGGTTAGAATCAAGAACGCGTGCGACCAGGCGATTGATACCGCGAAGAAGATTCACAACGACAAAGTGAACAATAAACTCCTTGAGTACCCCACTGGATCGCGTTCCTTCTGGTCAATGACAAGGGCTGTCAGCAGTAACGTCGCCCCCCCCCCCACCCTTTCCGGCGTTAATGACGGGCAGCGGGGCGTTGGTCACAAATTCAATAGAAAAAGCTTCTCGAAATTATTTTCCGCGAATTTGAACCTCAATCCCGGTCTTTTTGATCCACCAGTGATCGCGCCAGTACGGTCTTCTATGCAGGATGTGAGGTCCCGCCCGCGTGCTATGCAACACATTCTACGTGGACTGGACTATGGGAAGGCAATCGCCCGGACGGAATACCAGCGGTAGTCCTTAAGAACTGTCGCTGGTTTTTCCAGGCTCTTCCGCATATCGAAGGTGGCTCGAGTTTAGCTAATCCCAAAGACGGGAAAAACGTAAAAAATTAAAAAAAAAAAATTATCGACCGATACCATTACTATTTATGTTATCTAAGGTGATGGAAAAGGTCATCAATGCGCAGTTAATTAACTATTTGGAGCGCAACGGACTTCTGAATGATCTTCAATACGGATTGCGTGGCAGACGGTCGACGAGAGACCACCCTTATAACTGCTATATGGATATCAGCGATTGAGGGTCATGGTGAGTCAAGGGCGGTCCCATTGGATATTTCCAAAGCTTTTTTCTGCGTCTGGCACGAGGCATTGATGAGCAAACTTCGTTCATATGGACTTTCCCAGCAACTTTACGACTGGAGAAAGAGCTTCCTCGAGAACCAAACGATCCGGGTTGTTGTGGACGGCGAGTCTTCGGATCCGTATACCGTTAATTTCGGGGTGCCTCTGGGTTCTATTTAGGCTTCAACCTTGTTTTTGCTTCACATAAATGATTTGTTGGAGACAACGGATAACCGAGTGTTCAGTTTTGCGGATGATGGTATGCTTTTTTCCTCTTTTTCTAGCGACCGACCGATTGGTGCATCAACGTCGCACCAAGTGAGATGTAGACAGATCGACTCTCTGAATCGGGATCTAGATAAGGTCCTGCAGCGGGGAAGGGCCAATCTAGTCGACTTCAATGCAACGAAGACACAATATACAACATTCACAAAGAAAAGTGGCTCATAGGTTTCACAGCTGATGATGAGCGGCTAGGCCTTTGAATGTGGGGAAAGAATCGAATTGCTCGGCGTCACGGTCTGTGGGAATGTATCGTGTCATAGGCACATGCCGAACATCGCCAGGTCCGCCTCAAGAAAACTGCGCTCGAATATTGCTTTCATGTGTGCTGCTCTGCTCCCAAGCATACCCTCGACCTACTTGAGAGCATGTAGAGACGGGCGATCCGCCTAATAGTGGACACGGCGCTGATGTTGGGTCTACAGTCGCTATCACATCGAAGGCGAGAACCCGACCTCTGTCTGTTTAACAGGTATTATCACGGCTACTGTGCTTCGGAGATTGGTGGTATTGTTCTGCGCAATTCAGTTTATATGCGCTCTACAACACAACTCGGCGGATCAGCCACTTTGCGGTACATCTCTGCATCAGAACTCGTTCGTTACAGTGCGGGAAAGTTGTGGAATGGCGTTACAACGTCCATGGTTCCATGGTTTTTCGGGCATGCCCCTGTAATTGCGCTAGCAGTAGAGCTGCACATAATAACCGAGCCAGAGAGATGCATTTAAGGGGGACGACTCTAATTCTAGCCAAAAGAAGGTTTGTGTGTACTTTACGGTCGTTTCTGCTGCGGCGAAAGCCTTTTCGGAGGCATCGCAGAACCTATGAATTTCGATGTGCGAATCGTTGGTGACATTGATCCAGCGCGAAATCGAGATATCATTGATGGAATTGAGTTTCATCTTTAATTTGCCCGTATATACATAATCGAAGATAGAAGTTTACTATCCCATGACGACTGCTCCTTCCAAATGTTTTGCATAAGGATTTTACCAATGACAACACGAGGATACATCCACCCCATGGGATCGAAAAGACGAGCGATATCCGATAGTATAGTTCTTTTCGTCGCCGTCTTTGAATGTGGGAGATTAATTCTAAGCGTGAATATATTCTTACCAAGATGCCATTGTATCCCTAATGTTTTGATTGCTTCGCTCTCATCGAATGACAAAGGTAATTGAACCTCTCTGTCTTCCTTTGGAACGATGGCTAATAATCTCTCACTGTTACTTGCCGATTTTCGTATTGGGAAGTTTTCTCGATTCAACATGGTGGTGAGGTGCATCTCAAGGGCTGTGGTTTCTGAGTCAGTTCCATGTATCACATCATCTACATACAAATTTTCTTTCTCAACTTTCGATGCCAATGGATTATCTTCTCCCTTATTAGGAGATAATTGCTGCAGTGGCCCAACAGCTAGATATGGTGCTGAGGCGGTGCCAAATGTGACGGTATTGAGTCGGTACATCTTGATGTGCATCTCGCCACAGGATCAGTTAACATATCGCATCTTCCAGAAGAACCCGAATTTGCCTATACATACGAGTTTTCCTCTTATGTTTCGGGATTTGGCAACCCTAGTGTTGCAATCCGGCAACTGACAGCTCTGTCGTAAAGTTGGACATTTTTGAGGTTATACGCACTCAGAACGTATTGACATACGAGCGCTATTTGTGTTGTTTATAGTAACTTAAAAGATTCATCTCGGCCCAAAAATGGAATTAAATCGTCAACATTTTCGTGCGATTATTTTTTACAACTTTCGGCGTGGATTAACTCAGCAACAGTGCATGGATGAACTTAATTCAATTTTTGGCGATGAAGTTCCATCAAGGACCAGTGTTTATCGATGGTATGGTGAATTCAATCGTGGTCGTAGTTCACTCCAAGATGAATTTCGTGAAGGTCGTCCAAAATCAGTTGTTGTTCCGAAAACCATTGATGCTGTGCGCGAACTGATATTGGAAGATCGTCATGTGACCTATCGTGAAATTGAGACAACCTTAGGCGGTAGTGGGACCAGCATACATTCAATATTGCCTAAACATTTGACTGTCAAAAAAATTTGTTCGCGTTGGATCCCACACAATTTGTCCATCGCCCAAAAAAAGGCTCGTGTCAATTGGTCGAAAGAAATGCTCAAAAAATACGGTCGCGGTGCTTCGAAACACGTCTATGACATCGTGACAGGTGATGAATCGTGGATTTACGCGTATGAGCCCGAAAGTAAACAGCAGTCGACTGTCTGGGTGTTTCAAGATGAGCCAAATCCAACAAAAGTTGTTCGCGCACGAAGCACTTCCAAGCAAATGGTCGCCTGTTTTTTCGGAAAAACTGGACATGTCGCAACCGTACCACTAGAACAACGCAGAACAGTCAATTCTGAGTGGTACACAACCATTTGTTTGCCAGTTGTCTTCCAAGAAATCAGGAAAACCAACCGCCGAAGACGGATCACTCTTCACCACGACAATGCGAGCTCTCACACATCGGCTGCGACAACTGCATTTTTGAGCGCCCAAAACATCGATTTGATGGGTCATCCGCCGTATAGTCCTGACTTAGCACCGAATGACTTCTTCTTATTCCCGTACGTAAAAAACAAACTGAGAGGTCAACGTTTTTCGACGCCTGAAGAAGCGGTTGCTGCATTCAGAATGCATGTGTGGGAGATACCTCAATCAGAGTGGCAAAAGTGCTTCGACAATTGGTTCAAACGCATGCAAAAGAGTATAAATCTTCATGGGGAATATTTTGGAAAACAATAAAGTGATTTTCGATGATCAATATTTGTTTTTGTTCTCTAATCCCGAAATATAAAAGGCAAGCCTCGTATTAGTTTTGTCTGCCACAATCTTAACTTTATCTTTGGCGAAATGCGCAATGTGAACGAAGATGTCATCCTGTAATCGTGGACCAATGCAAAGATGATCAGTCAGAGACGTTCCATCCGACGTTTTGCAAGACGCATCGAAGTAAGTACGGAGCTTTGTCGTGGCACTTCATGCCTTAATCACAGCATGGTGTGGAACGAAATAGTGGGGCCTCATTAGTACCATTGGGTATTTTTCTGTCAAGTGTCCAACTACTTTGTATTCATCCAAGACCTTAGTATATTTCGCATGGAACGAAGCATTTACTTGGAACCTTCCTCCCAGTTGCAGATATCTAACAATAGCGGATTTATAGGAAGACCCTAGTTTAGGACGAGATCCCCCTTTGGGTGGGAGTTGAACTATATATCTTCTGTTTGCTTGTCGCTGATGTCTTCTGCAAAAATGTGTTTCACATTGCTCCTCTTCTTCCGATAGCTGGCTCTTTTTTGTTACTTCCTCTAATTCCCAAAACTTACGTACCGTCTCTTGCAGATCTGATTCAGAGCTTTCTATTGTTGTATGAAGTTATCCAAGCTCGGTTATTTGAGCCATGGGAGAACCTGGTTGGCCTTTACCAACACCGTCGAGCAGAATTAATGGGTACACTTCGCTGCCGAGTAAACTATCGACCTTCTTTGGTTTGGTAAACTTCGGGTTAGCAAGGTGTATGTTTTGGAGGTGACTTCAATCTGCACAGGCAAGACTGTGCATTGGGGTTAGTTTGGGTAACACCAAAGCATTGAGCTGTAAGCTAAATAAATTGATAGTAGACAAGATGGTGAGAGATACCTTATGTTTGGAGAAGCCAGTTCGTGATTCTCCAACACCTAATATGCTATCGTGACTCGTTTCCTTTTTCAGGTGTAAACGTTGCACTGCCGATTCTGAAATGAAAGAGGCCTCGAGTCGAGTATTGTCGGCAGCAACATGGGTTGGCCAACAGATGTGAGAACCATAATAAGCGTAGTAGGCAGAAGAACAGTGTGAATTTGACAGTTTTCGGCTATGTATGGTACGTGTTGTGTACTGAAGCTAGTCTGTTGAAGAAGGCTGAGTTCACCAGAACATGTGGGCCCAATTTTGAGTTGAATTTGTATTTGAAAGACAGCACAACCTTTTTGTGTTCACAATTTCCTGTCGTTTCGTCAGACTTACCTTAAATTTAAAACATTTCCTGGCTGAATGCAAACCTTGACATACGGCACATTTAGAAATTGCCGAATTGTTTGAATGAACTTTTGTTACCGTCGATTTGTTCATTTTTAATAATTGGAACTTGATGAGGATTGTCCTAAGTCTTCTGGACCTCATAAGCAACAAATCCTCGAGAATATTGTATGATGGACTATCGTCCACATCATCATCATCATCGGCACTACAACCGGGAACCGGTCTTGGCCTTATTTAGCAAGTCCTGCGGCTTGTTAAATTTTCCATAATGATTTATTTTGTCTGGGCAAGGTCATTAGTCTTGCGCCAGGGGCTCCCCGACGGGGAATCGAACCCCGGTCACCCGGGCGACAGGCGGGTATACTAACCACTATACTATCGTCCACATATATTAATGAAAATGCGATTCTCATAGACCTGTTGTGGAAAGTGGGGGGCTTTCAATGGTATGTAAAATGAAAACACCTTCCCAAGTTGACACCGGAACTCTAAGGTTTGTAAGTGAAATTATCGCTTCATTGGCAGTATCTAAAAGTACCTTGATGTCGTCTGCTGATTCCTGAGATACCTTAGGTTGAGCGACGAGCAGCTTGAATTGACTAAGATTACCCAAGCACCGTTGGATATTCCTTCAGTGATTGCGGTATTTTCTAATAACCGTTCAGCTTCTCCACACAAATTGGCTTCATATAATGGAGCTTCCGAACATCGGATATCGACGTATTTCTGTTGACTAAATTTTCAAATAGGCTTCAAAACCCAGGCCACATTTGAAAGCATCCAGAAAATGTGGTGATTTTAATAAGGTGATGCTTTAGTTCTATAGATGGGACCTTTGATCCCATCATGGAAGTGGTCAGAAAACTTTAGGACTGATTTTGCCCATCGGTAATTTGCAGTTTTGATTTTAATTCAGAGGAATAGAATATAGTATAACTCGTTAAGGTGATGGAACGTTAGTTCTTTCATGTATTTCACCATCGCTTCTTTCTTTGGTGTTGCAACAATTTTCTGGTGTAATCGGCATGCATCTTCAAAACTTTTTTCGCCAGTTTTTAACCGCGCTTCTATCATATGCACAGAGCGACTCTCAACGACAAATACGCACATACGCATACTACACACATCATCACCATCGGCACTACAACCTGGAACCGGTCTTGGCCTCATTTAGCAAGTCTTGAGGCTTGTTAAATTTTCCATAATGATTTGTTTTTTTCCGGGCAAGGTCATTTGTCTTGCGCCAGAGGCTCCCCGACGAGGAATCGAACCCCGGTCTCCCGCGTGACAGGCGGGTATACTAACCAGTATACTATTGAGGAGCTATACTACACACATACGCTTTGAATTCCACGTTGAGTTCAAAGAAAACATTTTCAAGTGCCAGTTTCTTCTGCACGTCCCACAACTGTACCCTCGGGTGTGTCCTCGTCGATGAATTTTATGGCTGTTGTGGTCATTGCTCCTAGAGAAAGTTCCGTTGCTTCGATCATCTCTATACCGGTTCGAAGTAGGTATTCCGATGCCATTCACATCACCATATGCACTCGATGCGGTTTTCCGTCGATGAATGTGTGGTTGGTGGGGTAAATTCTAAAAACAGAATTTTGCCCCTCTCTCTTGACGAAAGGAGGTTTTGTAGACTCCCGCAGGTGTATTTCTGTTTCTCGTTGTTTTGCCGACCGTGATTTGCATTTTTTCATACGTTTATTTTCCATCGGCAAAAGTACATCTTTCATGTTGCCTTGCGCTACAATATAGGAAGGGGTAATATTGAAGGTCAGTCACTCACGAGTGCAATCTTGATGAGTCCCGTGTATGAAACATTTCTAACTTCGAGTCAAAAACACAATTTCGAAATAATATATATGTAATAGTATACACTTGGCGCAAGGCTAATAACCTTGCCCGGAAAAACTAATTATTATGGACATTTTAACAAGGCTCTGACTTGTTAAATAAGGTCAAGACCGATTCCCGGTTGTCGTGCCGATGATGATGAATAGTATACACTGTTTTAGCAAGAGAGCAAGTGTTAACTATTTATTGAAATGTAGAAATCCGACGGTTTCAAAGATATCACTGAGTCTCACTACACTTTTAACTTTCAAGGACACTCCATTGTGTATAATCATAGAAACAAGTGTTCAGTCCTGTAGTTACGTAATTGACAATGATAATTCCCACCATCCCCCGCCCCCTCCCCATCTAAATAATTACGCAGTATCGCGTCCTTATCTTATAAAAGCAACATTTTCCCACCCCTCAATGGTACGTTTCATTATATAAATTCAAATCATATTCACAACATTTTTCCCTAACATAATCCTATCCTATAGAGAAAATTGTGAGTACGTTCCTATTATATGTCTTCCAGTAATATTTATTTTGATTGCAAACTCAAGAGTAATCTTACAAACAATGTAAATATAACTAAAATATACATATATTGGAACGTACCCAGAATATTTTTCTCCCACGTTGTGTAGGTTCTGAGGTTTTGTTGCCCGCTCCTTCGTGTTACTGGACTTGTTTCTTCGCTGCTATGTGGCTGCGTTGTGATAATCTCCTTGTTAATGATGATATTGCGTTTTTATATTGTAAATTTATTACTCTTGTTCCCTTTTATTGTTTATCACTTTTGCGTAACAAAGAAATTATGTTTTTTTTTTTTTTTTGGTTTCGGTAGGAAGGTGGAAATCTTCAAAAGATACCTCTAGACCGATCCAGAGGCATGCCGGGTTTTTACCGACTAAGACCACCTCCCGCCAGGCTCATATTCCCGTTGATCCCCGCGGAACTTTCTTTTGGATATTCCATCGCGGGGCGGGACGGAGTTTACCTGTTGCTCTGCTCGTCACGCCGCAACTGCTGCATCATTTCACAAAGAATACCATTTGTTACGGACCATGCCTGTTTTGAACTAAGCATGTATTCTATTACTCCTGCCGGAGTAACTGTCCGTCTCGTATGTCTCTCCAAAATTGACCGTGCAGTCTCGAATCTCACGCACTCTGTGGGTACGTGTTCCGCATTCACTACTTTGCCTTCGCAATACAAGTAGTATGGGCGATTCACAAGCTTATACTTGTGCAAGTATTGCCGAAAGCATCCATGTTCTGATATTAGCTGAGTCAAGTAGTAATTCAGCTCACCATGTTTTCTTTTCACCCATGTTTCTATATCAGGTATCATGGTGTGGGTCCATCTTCCTTTGGTGGAAGAATCCCACCTTCGTTGCCATTCTCTTAGGCTTGAGAGCTCTAACTGTGGCCGCATTCTCCGACGATTCTCTTGGGAGACCTTATGCAATGCAGCGTTTTCTTTAGCTGCAATATCAAGTGACGTCCTCCCGCCCAATATATTTATGGCATCTTCGGATACCGTTCGAAATGCACAGCATTATCTTAGTGATGCCAGTCTATGCGCTAAGTTCACTCCCCTCATGTATGACTTATACTGCGCGGCTCCTGTACATATGTGAGCTGCATAGATTATGGTGGAGGTGTTGACACTGGTTATGAGTTTCCTTATGTGGGGCCGGGGTCCTCCAACATTGGGTAGCAGTCTCGCCAAATTTTTGCATACTATTGCCGTCTTTTCACTCGTTTTCCTCAGGTGTTCCTTGAAGCTGAACCTGTGGTCGAATATAACACCAAGATATTTAATATAGGGACGGGATCTGATTATTTGTCCTTATATTTTCAAATCAAGGTGTTAAACTTTCTTGCTGCCCCTTATTAAAACTGCCTCCGTCTTATGTCCAGTTAGTTTCAATCCGGCCATATCTAGCCAGCATTTAATGCTCTGGATTGCTTGGGAGCAAATATTCTCCAGGTCATCTAGATGTTTAGCTACGGCCACTATTGCCAAATCATCTGCGTACCCAATGATCCTAACCCCTCCGGTACATTGACCCTGAGCACACCATTATACATTATATTCCATATCAGCGGACCTAATACAGATCACTCAGGTACACCCGCTGTTATTTTATATTCCTGTGGTCCCTCATCTGTGTCATAGAGCAGTCTTCTATCCGAGAGATAGTTTGCTAATATACGCACCAAGTAGCGGGGGACTTGTAGATCGCACAACGCTTCTAGAATCCGATTCCAAATCACCGAGTTAAACGCATTTTTAACATCAAGCGTCACCACCGCGCAATTTTTTTTGGTACCACCTAGCCATGGTGCTCCAGCTTTCGCATTGCGAGCGATGTTGCACACCACAGATAGCGCTTTTCCGGTTGATCTACCTTTCCGGAACTCATACTGCGATTCAGTGAGTCCCGATGTTCCCTCAGTGAATTGTTCCAGACGAGTGGCAATTACTCGCTCACGCAGTTTCCCTGTTGTGTTTAACATGCAAAACGAGCGATAAGACGACGACCCTTCTGGATTCTTGACTCCTTTTGGTATAAGCACAAGCCTCTTTTTTTTCCATCGTTTCGGAACTTGCCCTGTTTGAAAGCAGGTTGTGAAGAGACTGCTGAAGACTTCCGGCTTTTTTGTTAGAGCAGTCTTCACTATAACGTTAGGGATACCATCCAGTCCCGGGCGCTTGTTTTTTTTTATAACCCTTGCATCCAAGAGTACCTCTTCGGTGGTCACGGGAGGTATCTCTCCTTCAGTGATACTCCACTGCTCTTGCACTCTCAATAGCTCATCACACTGTGGGAAGAGGAGAGCAACGATTCTGGCCATGTCACTTTTCCTTTTTTGCATTTGGCTACTGTTGCTCTGTAGTCTTTTCATGACTATCCTGTAGGCGCTGCCCCATGGGTTGCTATTTAATTCATCCCTTAGGGAGCAGAACGCGTCATATTTACTTTTGCAGATTACATTCCTCAACTCTTTCCGTTTGTTGACGAATTCCGCATGCAACCGTGGGTAGGTAATACGGTTTCTTGCTCTTTGTTGCAAGCGTCTTAACCTGTTGCACTCCGATCGCACATGGGCGATTTCTGAGTTTCACCAATACACTGGTTTGATAACCCCTGCTGGTTGTCTTTTTCGTGGCAAAGAAGCATCACATGCGGTGCCACATCATGACTTTTCCAGCCTGGCTGTTCCCACCGGCCTCTGCGTCAAACTGTGCGATTTGGTCTTCCGGTATATAATCGAACAGTTCCACATCGAGCTCCTTCTCTTTCCACCCATTTTTTGGGCTTTCTTTGCCAATTTGCCAGTGATGAATCCCCTGTGCGGTAATATTTCGTAATAGAATTTAATTGTAAATTAACAAAAATATGCTACAACACCAATTTATACAAAGGAGACACACTACCGAATTTCAATTACATTTCCACTCTTCGGTTATAGAAAATTTCAAATTAATTAGTTTTGTTTTTATAGAAGTTTAGCAAAAATTATGCTACAACACTAACTTATAAACAAGAGACACACTACCATTTTTCAATAACATTTCACCCTCTCGAGTTTAAAGCAAACTTCAAATTAATTAGTTTTGTTTTGTTGATTTATTATTAGTTATTAATTTTAAAATGTGCTTTCATTTGCCACCAACGGGCACGACTCCCAAAACAAACCAGAGACACGGCGGTTTTTAATACACCAGCTTCACACAACGAACTGCTCCCCTTTCGATTTCAAATCCCCGAGAGAGAAAACGCTTATTCGTGTCCTTTTATCATCATCATCGGCACTACAACCGGGAGCCGGTCTTGGCCTCATTTAGCAAGTTCTTAGGCTTGTTAAATTTTCCATAATGATTTTTTTTTTCTGGGCTAATTAATTAGTCTTGCGCCAGAGGCTCCCCGACGGGGAATCGAACCCCGGTCTCCCGCGTGACAGGCGTGTATACTAACCACTATCGAGGAGCCCGCGTCCTTTTATAGGAGGATACAAATTTGCCCCCATCCTACCATTTATTGATTCATTGGAATTTGGTGTCGGCTCCCGCTGGGCTGAACGCACTTTCAGTGAATCGTCAGGCGTATATGTATATAATGGTCAGGTACGGCAAATTTGCTGGGAAGGATCAATATGCCTAAAAATATGTGTGAACATTATTTTTGGTTCTCGTTAAGAGAATTTTGTAATTTCTTGGGGTAAGAATTATGACATTCGCGAGATACGGGATGGAAAGAATAGAAAATGTTTGTATGTACTTTTTCCATTTGAATGATGACTATTCCTTTTGAATAGCTTGTACATGTTATATACGATGGCAAGTTCGACCATGAACCGTTTGTAGGATTGGGTTAAGTTAGGGAAAAATATTATGAATATGATTTGCATGTATAGAATGAAATGTGCTATCGAGGCGTGGGGAAATATTGTTTTTAATCTAGAATGTAGGTAATTGGTGGTAAGGATGCGAATTTGCGCAATTATTTATGGGAGGGGAGGGGGGGGGGGGGGATTATAATTGTTAATTATGTAACACTGTTTTTAATTCCGTAAAGGATTGTCTTGAAATAAATAGCTTCTCTTTTTTCAAAATTAATTATTATTTTCTTCACAGTAATCTTTGAATTTTAGCACCGGTGTTAATTTTTGGCAAAATAAATAAATGGATCTTAAAAAAACGAAGCCCACGGCAGATTTATATCTCTATAGAAACAGATGAATCTGTAGTTGAAATATAATGTTCACGTTACATTGCGGTTGCCCGTCCCACTTAGGTCTATTTGGAGGTTTTGTGACACAAGCACAATCTCGTTGATAAAAAGCCACTCCTCGCGTACCCAACCGAATATGTCGTCTTAAACATAAAAACTAATTATGCGCCTTCGGAACCAGCATTTTGCTCTAGTTTCATTTATCGTCTTCATCGTAGATTTCACTGAGGTGGCAACAGAATTGATAGATGTAGCATACAATTTTGATAAGAAAAACAATGAGTGATAAAAACTGGTCAAGTATCGTAAAGGTAGGAGATGGTTATTACAACCACAAACAGTGCTCGAATTTAGCATTGAGTCCTCACACCCATTAGATTCAAGGGCTAGTCCATGACTTGCCCTTTTTACTTGGCGACCAGTTGCTCAAATTATTAATTGATGACCTTACATCTGGTGGTTTACATGTAATTTTCTAAACTTTTTGTTTTTTAATTCTATCCTCTTTTTACGGCTGCAGAATACTAGAATTCACCTTCTGTCAATGAAGGTGCAATCGAACAAACTCTTCAAAAAGATCAACCAGTATCACTAAACATCACCACTCTTTAGTTTTATCTTGATGTCTATCCCAAGCGCAAGCATCTAATTACCTCTACGCAGTCATTACTTGTAATGTCAGATGTATGTATTGACACAAGCAGCACAAACCCAGCAATTGGCTTTTGAATTTAGTGATTTATAAAACCCGGTTGTGTACAACCTTGACGCGAACTTACGAAGTGCGCGAAAGTCTATGCGCTGTAAGCGCAGATGAAAATTCATAATTTCTAGTCAGCTGCATAACATACTGTGCACGCAATAAGCATTCCCATTTGTTCGTGACATACAAGGGATCTAAGATTAAATTTAAAATCATCTGTAAGACATTAAACGAGTTTGGCAACTCGCTTGTGAGTGTACCTTCAGATATATTACAGGCGGGCTTCCATGGCCTTTATTCAGACGTACAGTTCTATACACGCAAAGCAATTATAATTAAAACCGTTTGCGGGATATCTGAGTGGTCTGGAGTTACGTCAGTAGATGTGTCATGCCAATCTGTGGTCCATCGAAAGTGGAGACCGAAAAAATTGGACATTCATGGTTCAGATCACATACTGGTTTAAACAGTTACTGGTAGGAGTGTCGGTTATATGACACCAACTTGTTCAGTTGAGAATGTGTTTCGTCATAACTAGGATTTGGACCATGGACTTGGTTCGTGGTCAGTGACTGGCAATATCTTGCCTCAGCGACCTTATAGTAACAAATTTCACCGCCCGCATATCAGGTTATTTTTCTTGAAAAGTAAACTGAATTACTTAACAAGTTATGGAACTATTATGTTTGTGTTTTTCTCGCACTTTGTAGGTGGTATCAAATTGTGGGAATTTGGCAATAAGCAGTGAATGAATGAGTATACCCTATTTAAGATAACTGGGGACTGAACACAAAACCCTAATCCGTATTGATTAATTTGTCAACGTTAATTTGTGTCAGGTCGTTATTTGTTTTCTTATCCACCAGAGAGATGATAAATCCTTTCTGTGTCAAACCAGATTACTATGTACTTCTGTCACCTGAACAAAATATATTTATCTATCTTCAGGTTATTTTACACAATTTATAAAGTGATAGGAATATACACTACCTTACTACTATAAAATGCATATCAATGGTTAAACACAATTTGAATAATTAACAAATTATTTTAGACCAAAAGCTTTGAACACTTTCTCAATTCCAAATTGGGCCCTACATTATTTAATTTTGAATACATATCATACATTGTTAATAGAGATTCTTCTTCTGATTGTTTCTAAAATCACTCAAGATGATTTGCATTTAGTACTCAACTAATCTTTAATTTTAATTAATATGCATCTTTGGGAGGTAACATCAAAAAAACAGAAAACAGATTAACCGAAATCAGGCAAAACACAACTAATCTCAAGAATACAACCTGGTAAATAATCCTCCATGGTCCCGTCTTTTATTCAAAACACTTTTCAAGGATAGATACGACTATACCATAATAAAAAATAATTGCTTTGACGTTGTCATTAATGCTAATATTAGTACAAATTAGATGGCTTTATTTTTTGTGAATATTTTTCTTACCTCCGCCGTCAAAATTGCAAAGTAGACGTTGCTCGGCAGTAGTGCAAAAGCGGATCTAAGTCGATTACTTGAAACAGGCCTTGTCGCAGATAATCTGCGAACTAGAATCAATCACCATGGTTTATTAAAAAGCGATGAAAACGAAAATGGCGGACGCTTAAAAAAGTATGGAACATAATTTTTATTTTTTTTTCTCTTGCCGAATTTTTTGTTATTGATTTTTTGACCAACAAGTGATGTTAAGACACGTCGGTGAAGAAAACGTACAAAGATTAATTGAAGTCCGTTCAGATCCGATCATAAAATTAACTATTGAAGGTTCGGGAAAACGTCATTTTGTAAAAATAAACACGTTCAAAACACTTTATGTATTGAGTATACAGTATACATTACCGCTCTAAAATGTTTGGTGAATTAGCGAAGAACATGATACAAATCCACGATATACACAGTTCAGAACCAAACCACGTACGCATCACGCTATGGCCGCGTATACGAGGGTTGCCTTTTATATTTCGGGATTAGAGAACAAAAACAAATATTGATCATCGAAAATCACTTTATTGTTTTCCAAAATATTCCCCATGAAGATTTATACACTTTTGCATGCGTTTGAACCAATTGTCGAAGCACTTTTGCCACTCTGATTGAGGTATCTCCAACACATGCATTCTGAATGCAGCAACCGCTTCTTCAGGTGTCGAAGAACGTTGACCTCTCAGTTTGTTTTTTACGTACGGGAATAAAAAGAAGTCATTCGGTGCCAAGTCAGGACTATACGGCGGATGACCCATCAAATCGATGTTTTGGGTGCTCAAAAATGCAGTTGTCGCAGCCGATGTGTGAGAGCTCGCATTGTCGTGGTGAAGAGTGATCCGTCTTCGGCGGTTGGTTTTCCTGATTTCTTGGAAGACAACTGGCAAACAAATGGTTGTGTACCACTCAGAATTGACTGTTCTGCGTTGTTCTAGTGGTACGGTTGCGACATGTCCAGTTTTTCCGAAAAAACAGGCGACCATTTGCTTGGAAGTGCTTCGTGCGCGAACGACTTTTGTTGGATTTGGCTCATCTTGAAACACCCAGACAGTCGACTGCTGTTTACTTTCGGGCTCATACGCGTAAATCCACGATTCATCACCTGTCACGATGTCATAGACGTGTTTCAAAGCACCGCGACCGTATTTTTTGAGCATTTCTTTTGACCAATTGACACGAGCCTTTTTTTGGGCGATTGACAAATTGTGTGGGATCCAACGCGAATAAATTTTTTTGACCGTCAAATGTTTATGCAATATTGAATGTATGCTGGTCCCACTAACGCCTAAGGTTGTCTCAATCTCACTATAGGTCACATGACGATCTTCCAATATCAGTTCGCGCACAGCATCAATGGTTTTCGGAACAACAACTGATTTTGGACGACCTTCACGAAATTCAACTTGGAGTGAACTACGACCACGATTGAATTCACCATACCATCGATAAACACTGGTCCTTGATGGAGTTTCATAGCCAAAAATTGAATTAAGTTCATCCATGCACTGTTGCTGAGTTAATCCACGCCGAAGGTTGTAAAAAATAATCGCACGAAAATGTTGACGATTTAATTCCATTTTTGGGCCGAGATGAATCTTTTAAGTTACTGTAAACAACACAAATAGCGCTCGTATGTCAAAGCATTCTGAGTGCGTATAACCTCAAAAATGTCCAACTTTACGACAGAGCTGTCAATTGCCGGATTGCAACACTAGGGTTGCCAAATCCCGAAACATAAGAGGCAACCCTCGTATTAGGTAATATCCCAACGCGTTACTTAAGCTATGATTGCAACATTAATGCTTTGGTGTGGGGCCCTGATAATTTGTTCAATTCTGGGGCTATGTTCTTCACTACAAATGCGAGTGCATGTGTGTCGCAACTGATCGTCGGTACAAATGTTTTTTTAATACAGGCCAAAATAATACTACAAACAAGAAATTGGTAGTTTAAAGCGGAAGCGTGAACAATTCCAATGAGTAATTAAATGCTGTCATATAGCGAAGAGTAGATGCTAGCACTGTTGTAATAATTTATTTTGGAGTTCGTCAAAAAAGTTATGTTTCCTAAGTGTAACAGAAATTGAAAAATAAAATGGAGTTTTTGAAATTTCTAATTCCTATTAAACCCTAAAACAATAATAGACATTGCAACTGTAGCGATCCTAAATCGCTACCCCTATCTAAATCCCATACCGAAAAACCCAAATTTCATATCAAATCAATGAGCGATAAATTAAACAAAAGTTAATTATCGCACATTGATTCAAATTCCACATAACACATCCAAATCCCATATTGAGTCACATGTACAACGAATTTAACCACAAGTTAATTCATCATACATTGACTCAATTCCTAAAAATCCTAACATCATGAAATGCTAAATTCAAAACGCATTTCATGATTCCCTTCCCAGAATCTATCCAACAAAAACCTTTAAAAAATTCCCGGAACAAAATTCCAATCGAAGCACGTCAAGCCTTGCATACGCTTCTTGGAATTTTGACAAAAGTCAACTCCAAAATCTATAAAAGGGGAGTGCATTTCAATTTTATGATCAGTAGCATTCCAGAGGCCGAACCGCTGGCCGAATGCAAATCAGTCTCTTTTCAAAGCCCAAACCGCTGGCCAAATGTCCGGTCAACAATATCGAAAACTTAGATAAAATCAATCTTTTTGTATTTACAAAACGCTTTTCGGCCATTTACTTTTACACACGTAAACCTCCGCGCTCTTCTCTCGGGTCTACCGTCAAAGCACGGCGCGGAGTGTAACACAACGATGTTGTTCATATATACAAAAGTCTCTTCAGTAGCAACCTGCAATTAACCAGCTATTCTTTATAAATGTTTATCGAAGACCGAAACTGAACCAAGGACTAAGGCAATAATTGCTTGGGTTAGGAAATATTCATATGTCCATGGCAATTGAACCAAATGTTTGAACAATGTTTTTTTCTTATATTTGGGGCAAAGGATGGGTAATCGTCTACAAATACTGTGGACACGATTCTTTGTAAAGCACAATTTACAGAGTTGTACAGAATGTCACAACACTGCGCCTACATTTAACAACACGACGTCTATCCCTTTCACAAGGTATCTTCCCTAGTATTTGGAAATCCTCCCATAACGTATTGCGACAATAGTGAAGAAGTGTGATTCGAACTGACACTGTGGCGGTACCGCCAAACCCCACGGCCCACTTACCTGAAAAACCCCCATAACTGCTACCCAACTTCCTTAAGTTCGCTAATGCAGTCACATTAGCGCCTTAAACGCTTTACGCATTAAATAGAGCAATTTATAACCTAAAAGCCCCTAGAAGAGAATTCTTACCTTTCTTGCATCTCTTCGCATTCAAATTCCCTATAGGAATTCCTTCCTAACTTATCATAAATTCCCTGAAAGAAAATTCATCGGCTTACATTTAATACAACCGCATAATCAGGGAATGTTACCCTTGAGTTGGCTTTTCCCAGCTTCATTAGGTGTACAACAAATCCCTTTTCATACACATTGGCTGGCGCCCTTTTCTCCCAACAACAAACAACCCAAGCAGCTGCATATAATTAGCGCAATTGACGCTGAAGCCAATTTCCCTAACTCGCACCATGTGCAAACAAAAGAACGCTGTTCTTCCGCAGGCATTCTGGCGATACGATAAAGAATCTATATCGTTTGAATTATCCCAAATGCATCTCCCATCTAATGAGTTGCAACTTGTTTAGTCAGTTGAACTCTCAGTTCATAAATTCCCTTTGTCCTACATATCCCTAGATCCGTTTACCATTGACCTTCACACATAAGCAAACACAAACCCAATTTGCATCCAATGAGATTCGGCTTATATGCTTAGCCGAACTCACGTCTCATGGATGCACATTTTCCCTTTCTTTGTTTTAGATTCGTTCCCATGGCTTTGACCCATAAAAGAACCAATGTACACACATACATGTGCACCGAGAGGATCTTCTCTATGAGATCTGTTTCGTTACCCCAAAGAGAGACTACTAGAGAAACTACCGTCCCATCGCCAATCTCTCTCATATCCCTAAACTGTTCGAAGGGTTTATTCACAACGGGTTATCTTTCCGTTGTAAATCCATCATCTCATCCAACCAGCATGGTTTCCTTTCGGGTAGGTCGGCCACAAGCAATCTGGTCGAGTTCTCATCCCATACTGTCCGTGCATTAGAGAATAGCAACGAAGTCGATGTAATCACTAGAGATTTTAGCAAGGCCTTTGACAAAATCTCTCATAGTCTCATCCTTTTTAAGCTGTCCTCCCTGGGTTGCAAACCCCCATTGATCAAGTGGTTATCTTCTTATCTGAAGGATCGAACATACCGTGTCAAATTCAGATCTTCCCTTTCCAATCCTCTTCTTCCCACTCCACGGCTCCCCAAGGCAGTCATATAGGTCCCCTCCTATTTATCCTTATTATCAATGACGTTGAGTCCATTATTTAATACTTATCCATCTCCCTCAATGCGGACGACACCAAAAAATTCTACAAAACGATAATCTCTCCTTTCGACTTCTCACTTCCCCAAACGGATCTCGACAGCTTCTCAACTTGGTGCCGTAATAACTGCCCCGAACTCAACGTTGTCAAATGCCACTCCATCATCTTCTCCCACAAACGCCCCCCCCCCCCCCCCCCCCGCCCTCCATCACACGTTACTACATCCTCGGATTCTCCCCCATACACAAGCCGGATCCATCTGATTAACCTCAACACAGTTGAGGAGCGCAGAATTCATGCCGATATCCTTTTCATCCACCGTCTCCTCTCAAGTACAATCAACTACCCAAGCCTGCTTTCCACCCTTGCACTCCACACTAACCCCCGTAACCTGCGAAGCCCTCATCTCTTCTATTTGCCCACCCACCACACTTCTTACGGCTCTAATGAACCCACTTCGAGAATGCTGGGATGAGCAAACTCTTACTCTACTTCCTTCGATTTATACCTTACATTTACTGCACTCAAACTCCGTCTCCTCTCTTTCCCCCCCTGACCTTGCCTCGCACACTGTCTATACCCTTACAACCCATACACATGCCAACACATATGCCGTTCACTGTACACTCGCTCTTCTCCAGCCTCCTACCTTCCCTACCCCCAAATCCTCTTCTCCTTCCTTGTTTTTTCTTCTTTTTTTTTATTGAATTTTTTTTAATCACTACTTTAGTTTTTAAGTTAGTCTGTAAGGTATTATATTTATATTAACTTAAGCTTGGATTAAGCCGAATAAATAAATGAATTGAATACAAATTTGCATCTCCGCGGGAACGATTATGGGTTTTCCTACGCGGGGTTTGTTAGCTCTTTAGACTGGTCTTCTACTGCTTCCTGTAACTCCTTGCTTAGCTTATTCTATATGAGGGTTACTAGAGTACAGATTTCGATCCAACACTCCTCAAATCGCACCATACTACACATGCTGAAAAGTCCCGGGATTTTTAATGAAACAAGCGTTTTTTTTATTTTTGGGCAAAGTTATATTTATTCCTCAAAATAGTTGTCTTCGAGGGCGATACGATCAATGCGCTTGCTATAGTACGAAACGCGCAAGCCTTCGAAATACGACTCGGCTTCTTCATTCGATCTGAATCTCTTTCCCTGGATCCACGGCTTAAGGTTTTGGAACAGATAAAGTCGCTGGGGACCAGGTCTGGAGAATACCGCGTGTGAGCAACCAGTTCAAACCGTAATGAACGAATTTGGCCATCGCTTTCAGGGACGTGTGTGACAGCACGTTATTGTGATGTTACAGAACTATTTTCTCTGCCATATGGGGCCGTTTTTTTTCTATATTTCGCCGTTCAGTTTGTTCACTAATGCTACATAATACTCTCCCTTCTGCTGGCAATCGCTGAAGATTATGCCATGTGCATCCGCCATTACCATTCCAGCCGAACGTTGGGCTTTTGACCGCTTTGGTCGGCTTTCGGGGCTCGCCAGCCACTCTGCAGACTGCCTATTGAACAGGTGTATGGTAATGGACCCAGAATTCATCCATCGTCATAAAACGTTGAAAAAATTCCGCTCGATTCCCCTGCAACAATGCCAAATTGGTCATTGAACCATAACGCGGTGCACCCATTACACCGTTAGCTTTTTCATTTCATCATACACGAAATGTCACGAAACTTCACACATAAACTAGTGACAGATGCTCCTCTCGAAATGGGCCATATTCATTTTCTAGTGGCGCCACCTATTGAAAAATACCGCGACGTTTCAGCCCATTTAGTATGGGCCTTAGCTCTAGGAGGTTATTTCTCCATTCGGCGAAACGGCGGCAAACAAAAATGGCATGATCAGCATCATCCTGTCGCTCTTCACATTATGAACAGAGAGGTGAACTGTTGTGATCAAATGGTGTAGATATACCACGATACCCGCCATGTATTGACAAGAACTGCGTAGGGTAGTAGTTGCAGTTCCCGTGTGAGCGGTTTATCCAAACTTCTATGGATCTTGCGGAGTTTAAAGGTCCATTTGCCTTTTAAGCTTGTCCTGCATCTGACCAGTCATAACGCCATAAAAGCTTCTTGTTCATCTGGCTTTATTGTGGCCATTGCCCAAGGGTCTTCATTTCTTTTTATATGTCCTATGGCTTTTAATGTTTGCTCAATGCTTAGTGACGGCAGCATTTGGTTTTGATTTTGCATTGGTGGAGCCTCCAATTCTTCTGTGAGCTAATCATTTAGCAATTCATTGAAGTGCACTTCCCATCGCTCCAGAATGCCGTCAGGATCGGTGATCAGATTACCATCTTTATCCTTGCAGTAAGTGCAGCGTGGTGTGTACCGCGTCATACTGTGATTTATTTGGTAGAACTTCCGCGCCTGGTGCGGACCTCGCGTTCTACTTTTCTCTATTTTACAGACAAGGTTTTTTCCCAGGCACTTTTCTTTTGTCTGTGAAGCCTTTTTTCAGATCTTCTGAGCTCTTTGTATTCCTCCTCGCGCACTCGCGTCCTATGCGACTGCTGCACTCCCCGGTATGCAGCATTCTTATGTTCTCATCATCAAACCAGCCGCTCCGATCTCTACGACTACTGCCTAGGATGGAGTTGGCAGTACTAATGACAGTATTCTTAAGCCGTGTCCATTTCTTCTACGCCCGGCATTCTGACCCCAGGACTTACTCTGCCTCCGTCGAGCTCTTAGAGGGCGAGTCTTAACGCATGATCAAAGGTATTACAGGTATTCTCATTGCATAAGGGAGCCGTCTTGATTCGAACCTGATTCGCCGATGCAATACGTCTTGGTAAGGCAATCCGCGCTCGGCAAACTATACCACCAAGATAGTGATCAGTTTCGAGAAGTGGCGGCGATCGACCAGCTCGTGGTCCATTTTGTTGCAAGTGGTTCCATCAGGTGATACCCAGGTGGCTTTGTGGATATCTTTACAATGAGCAAGTTTTTTGATGCCGCCAGTTCGATGACTCGTAGTCCATTGTCATTAGTGTTCTCATGCAAACTATGGTAACCTGCGTAGTGCCTGAAAACCGGCTCTCGTCCTATTTTCGCATTCAAATCACAAAGGTCAATTTTCACATCGTATCTTGGCCACGTATTGAGGGCCCGTTCGACGTTCTCGTAGTATTCTTCTCTTTCGTCGTCAGGGGACTCCTCTGTAGATCCATGAACGTTTATGAGGAATATGTTCTTAAGATTTTCTCGTACGCGAAGAGTGCATAGCCTTTCGTTTATTGCATTAAAGCCGATGATGGCAGACTTCAGTTTTCCTACCTTCCTACCCCGAGCACATGGTGTTTTGCATGACGGCTCTAATAAGTGTCATACTCGTTTCTTTGAATAACACCACTCCCCGTCCATCTTATTTCTTGTAATGCTTTTATGTCAGCCTTATATTCGGACAGGGAATCGGCTAGCTGCTGTGCAGCTCGAGCTATGTATAGTGAGCGGACGTACCATGAGAAAGTTCTTAAATCGCTTAGCCATTTTCGTTTCCGTGGTCATCGTCGTGTATCCGGTCCATATCAGAGGCTTGTTAAATTTGCCATAATAATTCGTTTTTACGGGCCTGGTTATTAGCCTTGTGTCAACCTTTCTCAGGATGTCGCTGCAAGCATTGGTTTACTTGGCGGATGCCAAAGTAGCTATCCAGGGGCTTAACGTGAAAACCGCATGTCAACTTGTCCAGGCCTTGGCCGGGTTGAAAGCAATCAGTAACTTTGCCCTGTATGTTCGCCCCAAACCCCCCACCACCTTCTTCATACGCAACATTAATTACCTTCATTACATATAACATTTTGTGTTCATTATATAGAACTGTGGGGGTGTGGGGGTTCTTTACACCACATAGAGAACCAACCCACAATGCCAACCAACCTTGTCCGCTAACAGCGCGTCACCTTACCTTAACCTGTAACCCAACTCCCCACGCAAAATCCGCAATACCAATCATCTCCCTCAATTACATTACCCCACATACATTTTCCCAAAATTGCTTCGGTCAATTCTCTACTTAATTCATATTCCCTCTTCGTGGCCAAGCAACCTTAATTTCCCCGAAATTCATATGCTATAACAAAACGCATAATCAAATCCACAACAAAACATTAACCATCGCCACCAACTATACCAAGCCGCATACATTTCGCCGAATTTACTTCGGTTAATATCTTATCTAAACGATACTCCTTGCTTGCATCCAAGCAATTTCAATTTCCCGGTATACACAACCAACGAATCCAACTCAGCTTGTACGGCGAGGATTCGCTGGAACAGAGTTCTTATGCGAGCATAGCAACTCTTCTCGGAATTCCCCGGAAGTGACGGCAAGTTTATTTCTGCTATGACTCAATCACCGGACGCGACTAATAGTTTTTTCCCATTCCATTAGTCAGTCGTTGTCCAACCGCCATCAAGTGCGCCCCCCCTCTTATTACCAGTTAGCGTGTCGAGCTTCAACCGCCAAGCCACCAACACCGAGTCCAGAGTCGATTCTTAGCCACCACCACGGTCGGTCACGTTCATTGCCTAGCGATCGAGCGGTATAGAATGATAGCGAGTCGGGATATTTAAACAGATGCTAATGGAGAAAATTCCTTTCGGTTCTTAAAATCAGTTACGTCTATCAGCGTCTAAGAAATAATAGTTTTTGTGGTTGATATAATTGCAAAGAAAGAAAAATATAATAACAATACTTAGACATCTGCCAATTGTGAATACAAGCTGTGGTCCCTAAATCCGGTGACACCCGCTAGTGTATATGGAACAATAGTCCCCGCGGCCGACATATATACATTAAAGAAAGGAAAATATAATAACAATACTCAGACAACTGCCAATTGTAAATACAAGTTGTGGTTCCTAAATCCGGTGACATTCATTAGTGCCTGAAAAATTGTAGTCTTAGGGGCCGACGTATGTTAAAAAACCAAAAAGGATTAAAAGAACATTAACAAATACGAAAATAAGGAAAGGAACAATAATCAATAAAGTCAGATCGTTAAGTACAACTCAATATCTGTGTTTTACTTTTCTCTGCTTTCCTTGAGGATCCATTTAGTGCGTTCTATAGTGTTGTGGGGTATTTTAATGGACCCGCGTCCGTGACGACGCCCCACTAGATCCCCCACAGGGGTTCTCAATATTACGCGGAGGACCAATCCATAATTACAACCCAATTTCGCCCGCTAACCGCGCACCACCTCAACGCCAATCCCTTCCGTCGGCTATTTCACCTGCAAAATGTATCTACCTAAACGACGCATAACTGAATTCATTCTTCTATGCAGATAATGCATAACTGAATTCAGGCTTTGTATGCCATATCGCATCAAATATTCATAAATTGCATGAGATTTCTACCGGAAATCACAAATCTTATGTTTGGTTAGCAACAACAAAGTCTGGGCAAGCGACGCTGTTGCTGCATAGCGAAACCGCTTGGGTAATATCGTATCCCGTTAGTTCTTTTTCTCTCGCCGATATTTTCCCATCCACCGCGGCGTCCTTCGACCTCCCCCGGACACGGCTATTCGCTGGGGATCAATAAACTCAGTATTCAGGTGGATCGCACAAAAAATATACTTTCCATTCCACCCCATTTCCCCTTCTCGGAGTGCATTGCACTCTGAGATCAACCAATACCAAACTGGGTCATGCAGTCACCAGTTTGTTTCGCTTTTGTTGCATGAGAAAACAAACCAACCCCGAGATCATCACGCTCTCCGTTTCAGGTCTCACATTCTCTCTAAGTCCATTGACTATTGGATAAATTCGCAAGAGTTTATTCACCTCGATGGGCGGAGAAATGAGAGAATGCGGATGAGTGTACCATGGAGATTGGTTAATCGTGTGGATATAACCAGTCAGTCGTTATTCAACCCCCGAGGAGTACAAACAGCACAGAGTCGAGTAATTGCCGTGAGCGGTTAAAGTCGAGTGTAATATCATCATCATCATCATCATCGGCACTACAACCGGGAACTGGTCTTGGCCTTATTTAACAAGTCCTGAGGCTTGTTAAATTTTCCATAATGATTTGTTTTTTCCGGGCAAGGTCATTAGCCTTGCGTCTTGATGAGTGTAGCGTCACCAAGTGAAAAAGTCGTGTACAGTCTTATTGTCCGCATCGTAATATATTTATTTCTTTTATATACATACAAGTGATTTCATTAAATTTTGATTCTTGATAATAAGAAGAATTTAGAACGCAGTTTTCTTTCTTTTCGGAAACTTTTCCAAAAGTGACCACGAAACACATTAAAGAAAAATCGAATGAAAATTATCTGTGTTACTTAATCCACCAAATAAGATTAATAAAGAAAGTGAACCTGAGGAATCATCAAGATATATTAAGAACTACCAGCAGACTGTGCTATGTGCTAAAAACAAGTAAAAATAAAAAAATAACAAAGAACTCAGAAACAAAAAACATCCAGTGCGTTTTATTTTTTTCTCCTCTTTCGGCGACTTGGATTTCGGCGGAACAAGTGTTGGGAAGAAAGTGAACCTGTACCCGTGGTCGGCATCACTACTTTTTTACCCCACACAACATTTATATCACATTCATTTCATACAACATTTCGGCGCATCGTAATATATTTATTTCTTTTATATACATACAAGTGATTTCATTAAATTTTGATTCTTGATAATAAGAAGAATTTAGAACGCAGTTTTCTTTCTTTTCGGAAACTTTTCCAAAAGTGACCACGAAACACATTAAAGAAAAATCGAATGAAAATTATCTGTGTTACTTAATCCACCAAATAAGATTAATAAAGAAAGTGAACCTGAGGAATCATCAAGATATATTAAGAACTACCAGCAGACTGTGCTATGTGCTAAAAACAAGTAAAAATAAAAAAATAACAAAGAACTCAGAAACAAAAAACATCCAGTGCGTTTTATTTTTTTCTCCTCTTTCGGCGACTTGGATTTCGGCGGAACAAGTGTTGGGAAGAAAGTGAACCTGTACCCGTGGTCGGCATCACTACTTTTTTACCCCACACAACATTTATATCACATTCATTTCATACAACATTTCGGCACCATAATATACAACCTTTTTGGCATCATATATTACATTTTTGGCGCACATCTCATATTACATTTTTCAAAATCATTACATCACCATTATTTTGTATTACATTTTGGCGCCGCCTTCACACATATTATATAACTGTTTCATCCACATATTATATAACATATTTTGGCGCAGCCAACCTGTTTGTGTATATCATATGACACCTCACCATATGCTTTTACAATCCACCTATGAGCCACAGCGGCAGATTTCTTCAAATTAAAAAAGTGAATCAAAAGTTCCCGGAACTGACGCTTATTTGGCACAAAACTAGACATTTTTGCACGAAAAAAATTATCTGAAGCTGATACAAAGTCATTAATATTTTGAGGTTATGTTATCACGTCTTCGAACTCACAATATTACGTTTGACATCTGACAATTTCTAAATAATTTTCTGGTGGGGCCATCTTTTGCCAAATGGCGGAAACTTATTTTACCGTTTCCATTATTTACTGCATTAAATTGCATATTCCTCTTGAAAGAAAAAACAATTATTTCAGTTACGATAAGTATAGGTACATGTGAGATGACGGTAAAGTTACTGTTAAAAAATATTGTTAAAAATAAAAAAAATACGAGTATAATACAAAGTGTTAAAACAGATGTCTAAAATATTGTATAACACTAAAAAGAAAATCGAAGGTTTAAAAAATATTGTTACGTTTCTACTCCGCACACGACCGTTAAATTATGTCCAATTTAAAACTATACGTTCCTTTGCGCGAGTTCGACCACTGGATCGCAAGAGTGCTTCAATGTTTTTAAGGACAACCTCTGTTTTCCTCCGTTAAATTCCTCAATCACGTGTTCTCTAGCTCTGTTTTTGAATCTCCTTGCACGTGTGTTTTTTTTTTGTCGTTCCGTCTGCTTCTGACGTTTCTGTCAGCTTTGTGTATTCTCCAGTATTCCTCTAGATGGCTCCAGAATCGGTGTGTTGATGTCGTATTAGTTGGCTTACGGCTCGGTGCGACGCCATGAGGTCACGCTGGCGGTTGTAAAGTGTGTCGGTTTTGAATTTGTAACAATATACTTGTGTTACGTAATCCATTAGTTTACAGTTAACTAATGATAATATCAAAGAATTAGAGAAATATTGTGGCGGTTCCGCCAAACCCCACTGTTACTTACCTGAAGAACTCCCATAACTTCGACCCAAACATATATGTTTCATTAATGCAACCGCATTAGCACCTTAAATGCTCCACGCATCAAATAGATCAAATTTATATAACCTAAAAGTCCCTGTAAACGAATTCTTACCTTTCACGCATTTCTTCGCATACAAATTCCCTACAAGAATTCTTTCCATTATACGGGAGCATAAAACGAAACCTATTCGGTAACTTCGGTTGCCAGGCAAATTCCAACCTTCCCACACCTGCACCGCAATCTCCCCGCAGCAAAAACATTTCCTTCCCAAGGATAATTAATGCTTTCAGTGCATTACCTGGAAATGCCTGCAAAGAATTTTTCCTACAAGGGCATTCATACATGTTTCAATGCATCTCTGCATTAGCGACCCAGAACCGAATTTCCAATTAGTGTAGATATTCACACTAGAGTTCGATCCTGGCGTCGCCATAGATGCCATTTACAATTGACACAGATGGTATATACAAACCGTCATTGTGTAATCATCTGAATTGCTTCGCAATGACTTGCAACTATCGAAACAGCTGCAAGCACTTTACCCAGAAATGCTCCTTTGTTTGAATCTCCAAACAATCATCGACTTCGCGCATAGCCGCCGGATTGTATTCAAAGCATAAACAATGCAAATATAGAATCCGTTTCCCACAAAAGAATTTCCCTGCATATACAAATGCAAGCAAGGGATTCGTTTCGTCCACCAACCCATTAGCACCTTTCCTAATGTCTATTCGTATATTTATACAAGGGCATCACTCATCTAAGACTTTTATGATGCCTTCGTCCCATATTTGCTTTTAGCACATTTCTTCGATGCATCGTCGTCTATTTATTTAGTCGCGATGCACATCATAAACCATGATCGCTCCGATTCCTTTGTCCTTGCAGGCAGGCAGGCGTGCTTTGTTTTTCCATTGCCTACGCGCATGAGTAAACAGCACAGATCTGAACGATCACTCACATACCATCATAAGGTCCATTACGAGATCTGGTTTTATTTTCCACCAAGAGAGACTTTACGTTTCTTTGGTGGTAAGTAAAAACATATCCTTAGTGGAGAGGGTATCTACCACCACACCACCAAACTCACCCCAAACGAGGGTTGAATCTTTATGTCGTATTCCAACCGCCAACCCCGTCGGTGCGTCTTCCGCTCCCCGTTTCGCGCCACGGGGACGCGTACATACCCGGAGTTTTAATTATAATCGATGATGATGATGATGATGATGATAATCATATAATGTTACTTTCGTAATAGTTAGTGCAGAGAGTTTGCTTAGTGTGTATTGTGTACGTCCATCGTTCGAACGAGGATACTTAAATTAAGATATTTGTAAGTAACTTTTAATCTGTGTTCAGTTGATTAAGTGCAAAATAACTATCCGCGAATTAAATAAAGATAACATTTTGCCGACTAAAAATAACCCGTGTTTTGACTCTCGTGGCCTTCTCGGATATCTCTGGTGATTCGCGTCAGTGGAACTTAGTATTAAATCGGTGAGGACGAAGTAGAACCCTGCGGCCATGCTGGCGCTCAGACTTCGTTCCCCACAATATAAATGATACGGCAATTTCATGTACGAGGTAAGTGCTGTGTTCAAGCGTCAATTGATAAAATTCAATCTATAGTGAACCGAACTTTAATTATCAAGTTGAACGAATATCAGAATTAATTAAGGACTCTCAATCTATTCACTTCATTTCTGTTCATTATTATACTTAATGAAAAGGTTTCCCATGCTTACATCGCCTTATTGTAATCAATGGTATGAGTGCTGCCTTCAGACTTTAGGCAATGCAACGCCGAGATTTGTATTATGTAGTTCTATAAGCTTCGTTCAGTATATTATTTCGTTTTGTTTTGATAAAAGCGAATAACGAATTTGCATGTTTTACAATACTGTTCCCCCATTAATGTAGCACTGAATTAATAACCTTTGTGTGAGCTTACAATTATACCGTGTTCAGTTCACCGAATTTTTAAAACGATTAGGTTTTTTTTTTAGGATTAACCACCAGCGAAAGTAGAAATATCTGTATCTCGAGCACGCAAAGGTCAGCACGACTTTTGCTCAACTAATCTTGAATATGTGAATATGATAATTTACTACTATTTCGTCAGGTATCGTTCGGTTGGTGTTTTTGGATTACGAGTATTTACTTTTACAAACATTTCTGGAACCTTGATTGTAGATCAAGTTTTTTAAGTGTTTGTGCAGTGAAAAGTGTAATTCGTGACTCGGTCGCGTACTGCAGTTGTAACAGTGAAGTATTATTAGAACCCGCTAACAATTATCATATGTACATCTGCAATATATTCAAAACAAATAAATATAGATTTATGAAATGTACCTTTTAGGGATAAATTGGAAACCATGGAAGCTATTGACGTGTTGAAACAGTATGCTTTTGATGGTATACGACCCGCACTGGCGTTCTGGTAAAGGTGCGCGATTTATTAACAAAATAATTTATAAAGCGAGTAAGTTTTAATTGATCATTTTAGAAAATGGAAAACAAATTCAGATATAATCGATTAATTCTTATTTCTCTACCTTGCCATATACCAAGTTATTTGTCAACGACACTATAAAACCAACTTCTTAATTCGCAAATTTTGACCCAAAGGGTGGTTCTAGTTTTGACGCTAATTGGTTGAGCTTACCTGAATTGTGAGCGACTATACATATATAATCACATATGATCAGATATTCACCCTTAGGCAGGCGATGGAAAAATGTCTGGAATTTAAGGTTCCACTATATCATCTGTTTATAGACTTCAAGGCCGCGGACGACAGCATAGCCAGGGTAGAACTATATAATGCCATGAGAGAATTCGGCATTCCAAACAAATTGATACGACTTTGTAGGTTGACCATGACCAACGTAACTAGTCAAGTAAAAGTAGCGGGATTGCTGTCCAAACCAATAAACATCTATAATGGACTCCGACAAGGGGACGGTCTGGCCTGCCTCCTCTTCAACCTGGCGTTGGAGAAAGCAATCCGTGACTCTGGCGTTACAACAAGAGGGACTATTGTCATCAAGTCCAGCCAGATACTTGCCTACGCAGATGACATCGACATCATCGGTAGAACCGAATCGGCGGTACAGGAATCCTTCACCCAGATCGAGCAGGCGCCACAAAAACTGGGACTGCACATTAATGAGGGAAAAACCAAGTACATGGTGGCAACTCCTGCGAAGAGAAGACCTAACGTTGGTTAAACTATCAGGGTAATGGAGCACGAGTTTGAAGTAGTGCAATCCTTTAACTACCTTGGGTCAATAGTATCAGCCGATAACAATATGGAAGAAGAAATATGCGAACGTCTGATTAAATCCAACAAAGCCTATTATGGTCTATTAAGGCTCTTTAAATCCCGAAATTTATCCAGAACATTCAAGCTACTACTGTACAAGACCATGGTCTTACCAGTACTCATGTATGGATCCGAGACCTGGGTGCTTAATAAAAGGCACTCCGAACTCTTGGCCGCGTTCGAGAGAAAGGTCTTAAGGAGAATTGTTGGCCCAGTATGTGAGGGAGGACGATTCCGGAGACGCTACAACCATGAGTTGTACGCAATCTACGAGGGTTGCCTCTTATGTTTCGGGATTTGGCAACCCTAGTGTTGCAATCCGGCAATTGACAGCTCTGTCGTAAAGTTGGACATTTTTGAGGTTATACGCACTCAGAACGTTTTGACATACGAGCGCTATTTGTGTTGTTTACAGTAACTTAAAAGATTCATCTCGGCCCAAAAATGGAATTAAATCGTCAACATTTTCGTGCGATTATTTTTTACAACTTTCGGCGTGGATTAACTCAGCAACAGTGCATGGATGAACTTAATTCAATTTTTGGCGATGAAGTTCCATCAAGGACCAGTGTTTATCGATGGTATGGTGAATTCAATCGTGGTCGTAGTTCACTCCAAGATGAATTTCGTGAAGGTCGTCCAAAATCAGTTGTTGTTCCGAAAACCATTGATGCTGTGCGCAAACTGATATTGGAAGATCATCATGTGACCTATCGTGAGATTGAGACAACCTTAGGCGTTAGTGGGACCAGCATACATTCAATATTGCATAAACATTTGACTGTCAAAAAAATTTGTTCGCGGTGAATCCCACACAATTTGTCAATCGCCCAAAAAAAGGCTCGTGTCAATTGGTCGAAAGAAATGCTCAAAAAATTCGGTCGCGGTGCTTCGAAACACGTCTATGACATCGTGACAGGTGATGAATCGTGGATTTACGCGTATGAGCCCGAAAGTAAACAGCAGTCGACTGTCTGGGTGTTTCAAGATGAGCCAAATCCAACAAAAGTTGGAAAAACTGGACATGTCGCAATCGTACCATTAGAACAACGCAGAACAGTCAATTCTGAGTGGTACACAATCATTTGTTTGCCAGTTGTCTTCCGAGAAATCAGGAAAATGATCCGCCGAAGACGGATCACTCTTCACCACGACAATGCGAGCTCTCACACGTCGGCTGCGACAACTGCATTTTTGAGCACCCAAAACATCGATTTGATGGGTCATCCGCCGTATAGTCCTGACTTGGCACCGAATGACTTCTTTTTATTCCCGTACGTAAAAGACAAACTGAGAGGTCAACGTTTTTCGACACCTGAACAAGCGGTTGCTGCATTCAGAATGCATGTGTGGGAGATACCTCAATCAGAGTGGCAAAAGTGCTTCGATAATTGGTTCAAACGCATGCAAAAGTGTATAGATCTTCATGGGGAATATTTTGAAAAACAATAAAGTGATTTTCGATGCTCAATATTTGTTTTTGTTCTCTAATCTCGAAATATAAAAGGCAACCCTCGTACCTTGAAGCTCATATTGTAAGAAAAATCAAGCTCGGTAGACTCCGGTGGGCGGGACACCTAGCTCGAATGGGCGAAGAGGAGGCTGCCCGGAAAGCCTTTTGTGGCAGGGTGTATGGAAGGAGACAGCGCGGCAGACCTTGTCTGCGATGGAGGGATAGCGTAGCCCAGGACGGCCAGAGCTTGGGAGTGCTAAACTGGATGACATCGGCTCGAAATCGGGACCGGTGGAGAGATTTGTTAAATAAGGCCAAGACCGGATCCCGGTTGTAGTGCCGATGATGATGATGATACACATATAATGTTTTTTGGACAGAACTATATTTGGGAACTTGTCATATCTTGCGATCAACACCGTGCTTCCGCGTAGTTAAGAGTATTGGCCAGAGTTTGTTTTTTTTATTTGAGAAATATTCCTTCTCGCTCTGGAGCGGGTTAAATAAAATCAACTTTTTTTGTTATTACTTTATGCCCACTTTTTTGGATCTTCTTACACTAAGCTGATCTTTAAAGCTAGTTTTGAAAATCTTTGAGTCTATCTGATCATAAAATTAAATGGAAAGATACGAGAAAAGTTAAAAGGTGCCTGCAATCAAATTTTATTCCCGAGAGCGGTGTTCCGAATTGTTTATCGCATGAAGCAAATCCATTGTCATCTGGATTTTCCACATTTTAAATTCTATGCGAATAAATTGTCAGTTACAAGATATTAATTGAATTGGATTTTTTATTACCCGGAAATTAGACAGAGGGCTTCGGTGATGCATGCCGAGATACACGAGTCTTAATTATGCCATCGCGAGTTTAATGAAATAACCGTTCATTTTGTGCCAGGTACTTATCGAATGAAAAAAAGAAATGCTATTGTTACAGACATATTATGATGACATGTGTGCTATCGTTTGGCGCCTGTATTTATCGGACACCGATTTTGGACTCCTAATGGAAATTGTTAATACGAGGATTGATTTAGCATTTTTATTGAAATATTGGTTGTGGATATCGGTTTCGGAGTCCCAATTGTATAAGGGCGGTATTGTGGTACAGTACATAATTTGGATGACTTTCTATTTACCCGAACTTGAAAAGTTCTGTCTCAATTGAATTAGTAGATTACACCACACAGCGTTTTGCTAATGATGTTGCGAACATAACGATGTCATCATATTTGAAATTTCCACCAACCCCAGGCCAAAGAATACCTGATGTGTATATCTTAAAGAGGGTGTGGTCTAAGGTGAAACATTTTAATATGCATGCAGTGGCGTGGACGTTCCCGAATGATTTTTCATACATTTGGTCTTAAAAATCTGTGTTTCGAACAAACGAGGGTGAAACAAATATAAACGGTCATTTCGTTTTATACATTTATTGAATAAGGACATACACTAACTATACTATCAAGATACACTACACAGTTTTGCCACCGATTTGGAAGCTTTAATATCTCTTGTTCGTAGAAAGATTTAGGGCGAGTTGTTACCCAATTGCGACCGTGCTCCTCGACCGTCGGATTGTCTTGTGGAACGCATATAAACCGGATTGAGTGGAACAATACCACAAATCTCCGAAGAACAGCACCCGTGATAATATCAGTAAAACAGTAAGTAATCGGCTACGCGCCTTCGATATGATAGCGACTGTATGACAGCGCCGAGTCACCGATGAGGTGGATTTCTCGTCTCTGTATGCTCTCAAGGAAGTCGAGGGTATGCTTAGGAGCCGAGCTCCAAACATGAGAGCAATACTCGAGCGTGGGTATAATTTGGAATTTATATAGGAGAAGAAGTTGGGCCGGAGTAAAAAATTTCTTGGCTCTGAATAGATAGTTCAGTTTCCCTGAGGCTGACCGGGCGATGCTCGTTGCTCGACACGTGTTTATGCCACTATACATTCCCACAGACCGTGACGCCGAGCAATTTCAACTTTCCCCAGATTGGATTGCTGGCCATTCATCATCAGTTTTGGAACCGATGATCCACTTTTCTTTGTGAATGTTGTATATTGTGTCTTTGCTGCATTGAAGGCGATAAGATTGGCCGTTCCCCACTGCAGGACCTTATTCAGATCCTGATTCAGAGAGTCAATCTTTCTACATCCCAGCTGGTGCGACGTTGATGCACCAATCGGCCGAACACTCGAAAAGGAGGAAACAGTGGTACTATCATTCGCAAAACTGAACACTTTGTTATCCGTTGTCTCCAACAAATCATTTATGTGAAGCAAAAACAAAGTTGGAGCCAATATAGAACCTTGCGGCAGTCCCGAATTATCAGGATACAGAGCTGAACATCCACAACAACCCAGATCGATCGATTTTCGAGAAAGCTCTTCGTCCAGTCTCGAAGCTTGCTAGGTTGCTCAGCAATGCCCCATGCCAGACGCGGTCAAAAGTCAGACAGTAATGTTAGCGGTCGGTCATTTTGTGGGAGATACTGTTTTCCCGTCTTTGGGATTTGCCGAACTCGAGCGATTTTCCAGCACGTAGGAAAGGTCCTCCGTCCATAAGATAGGCGAAAGAGTCTGCCAAGTACCGACGATAGTTCTGGAGCACAGTTCTTAAGGACTGTTGCTGGTATTTCGTTCGGCCCGGTTGCCTTCCCACAGTCCAGTTCACGTAGAGTGCGTTGAATAGTACGCGGGCGTAATCTCACATCCCGCATGAAGACCAACCGGCAAGATCACAAGTTGCTCCAAAAGACCGCGATCGAGGTTTGAATTCGCGGAAAATAAATTCACGCACTATTTAAAAAGTAATAGCACTCTATGTTAGGCTAAATAGGATGCAAAGTTTTATAAAGAGTGCGGTTGAAAGCCTTTGGAAAAGGTAGTATGACACGTAGTCGATACCGAGTACCTTCTTGGGATTTCTAAATTTGACCACATGTAGTGACTGTAACGAATTCATGAACACGTACAATATCTCATCGAAACATACGGTGCTGTTGTATTTGAAAATTATGATTACCCCGATTATTAGATATTGTCGAGGTTGTTGCACACCTCCGTAGAAATTATATAATTAATTATAAGCTTATAATTTTTACAAGGGCCTCTCCGATGATGTTGGCTGCGTTAATATCTTTATAAATAAATCATTATTGTATATGATTGAACCAACTTTTAAATTTGTTTTCATAAACATTCTGATTAAAATTGAACACCCCTTAGTTAGCCTTTTAATATTTTCTCCGGTCTCTCTGATGATGTTATAGCGTTCTAAGAACGCACAATTCCGCGCAGGTAAGGTTCCTACCCATCAAGGAACATACCTACCTGAAACATTTAGCCAACGTTGAGCCCGGCACTAAAAAGCAAGGAACTGAACGTCTCAAAGCTTTCAATGTCAAGCTCAACAAATCGAATATGGCATACCTGAAACGAAGGTAAAACATTCATTCATCCTATTCCAAAAGACTGAAATGCGCCGCACTCCAGCACTGCACAATTGGAAATCCTGAACATCTACACGATGTTACAAGGAATTGCTATCGTCGGTAAATTAGCCGACCAACGGATGCACGTGCGGGTAGTCTATCATAAAGACTACCCAAATCCGTCGTGCGAACAAAGGCAGCGGCAACCTCATACAATAAAGCATATCGCTTATCCGCTGCCAAATTCTAGGCAACAGTAAATATCTCAACGAGATAATGCGAGAATATTTATGAGAGTAAAACCAACAAAAGGAACTACTCCAGTCCCACGGTTCCTTTTTGGAATTTCACATCAATTAGAAAGATCTAATGGATTGTTAGTTTCAACTAAAGAAGTTAAACAAAATTCATGGACCGTACGTCCATCCAAACTGCTGGATATCCTTCGGCCTGCGCGGCAGATGTTTTATGTAAATAAAGGCGACACAAAATCGACAGCCGTCGAACCAAATTTTAATCACCACCACTGATGGTGATAATGATGTAAGGTTATGCTGCTAACAGATACGTCGGGAAATACTGTTAGCAGATCGAATAGGGAAATTTCTCCTGTACGGATACAGATACCAGTTTGGAATCTGGATATCTTTTTTTTTTTGGCAGACAGTTAGTCCATTTCGAGCATGCAAGGAGTCTAGATCGAACAGTCGGAACGAGGAGTTACGGTTACAGAATCCCTTAGAGGAAGTCAGTCCGCGCGTGTGTCAATAGTATCGGTGGTAATCCTAAGTTAAACGAAATGTGTCAGTAGTACGTTTGTAGTCTTAGGTTAAATGAAATGTGTAAGACTGTAACTTAAGAACAAAAAAAAATAAACCTGAAAATACGGAAAACAATAAACGGTTCGTGAAAACAAATTTCTCCGTGTTGGATTTAATTTGGCAGTGTCTCCGGGTTCCAGGTTACTCTTGTGTGTGTGGAGCATGTTCGGCGGAACACGTACGATTTAATAGACAAAACCCGCCAAAATGTCTTCGTTAATGATAATAACATTATTTTGTATGCTGTGTTATGTGTACATTTTTTTTCCTGCGAAGTGCCTGAAAACCGGCTCCCGACCTATTTTCGCATTCAAATCACAAAGAACGATTTTCACATCGTATCTTGGCCACGTATTGAGGCCCCGTTCAACGTTCTCGTAGTATTCTTCCCTTTCGTCGTCTGGGGTCCATAAACGTTTATGGGGTTTATGTTCTTAAACTTGCCTCGCATAGCCTTTCGTTTATTGCATTAAAGCCGATGATGGCAGGGTTCAGTTTTTGGCTGACTAGAAAGCCTACCCCGAGCACATGGTATTTTGCATGACAGCTGTAATAAATGTCATACTATTTTCTTTGAATAACACCACTCCCCGTCCATCTTATTTCTTGCAATACTGTTATGTCAGCTTTATATTCGGACAGGGCATCGGCTAGCTGCTGTGCAGCTCGAGTTCAGTATAGTGAGCGCAGGTTCCATGAGAAAATTCTCAAATCGTTTAGCCATTTTCGATTCCGTGGTCGCTGTCGTGTATCCGGTCCATATCCGAGGCTAGTTAAATTTGCCATAATAATTCGTTTTTGCGGTCAAGGTTATTAGCCCTACGCCAACCTTTCTCACGATGCCACTGCATGCATTGGTTCACTACTTGGCGGGTGCCAAAGTGGCTACCCAGGTATGTCACGTGGAGACTGCATGCTAACTTAGATTGAACAGGGACAAGGATCGTCTGGCCTTCGCCGGGTTGAAAGCAATTAGATAGTTTGCATGAGAATACTAATGACAACAGACTACGAGTTATCGAACTGGCAGTATCAGAAAACTTGGTCGTTCCGAGTACCAGGTTTCCGCGTAAAGATATTCACAAAACCACCTGGGTATCACCTGATGGAGCCACTCGCAACCAAATTGACCACATGTTTATAGATCGTCGCCACTCTTCGAGCCTGATGACGGTACGAACGTACCGAGGTGCCAACGTCGACTCGGATCACTATCTTGTTGGTACAGTTTTCCGAGCGCGGATTGCCTTACGGAGACGTATTGCATCCGCGGATCGGGTTCGAATTAACATTAATTAAATTAACGGCTGCCTTACACAATGAGAATACCAGTAACACCTTTGGGCATACGCTAGGACTCGCCTTCGAAGAGCTCGACGGAGGGAGAGTAAGTCCTGGGGCCAGAATGCCGGGCGTAGAAGAGAAATGGACACGCATTAAGAATACTATCATTAGTACGCTATCTTAGACAGTAGTCGTAGAAATCAGAACGACTGGTTTGTTGATGATGAGTGCAAACTAGCGACTGAACGGAAGAATGCTGCATACCGGGCAATGTAGCAGTCTCATAAGACGCGGATACGCGAGAAGAAATACAAAGAGCTCAGAAGATCTGAAGAAAGGCTTCACAAACAAAAGAAACGTGTCTGGGGAAAAAACCATCTCTGTGAAATAGAGAAAAGTAGAGAGCGAGGTTCGCACCAGGCGCGGGAGATCTACCAAATAATCCGCAGTATAACGCAGTACACACCACGCTGCACTTACTGCAAGGATAAAGCGAGTAATCTGATCACCGATCCTGAAGGCATTCTAGAGCGATGGGAAATGAACTTCAATGAATTGTTAAATGGTTAGCTCACAGAAGAATTCGAGGCTCCACCAATGCAAAACCAAGACCAAATGTTACCGTCACCAAGTATTGAGAGGAAACATTAAAAGCCATAAGACAGCTCAAATCAAATAAAGCCTCCGGAGCTGATGGCATACCACCTGAGCTGATCAAACAAGGAGGAACTGCGTTACATCACCCAATTCATGAGGTCGTGGTGCACGCATGGGAGCCAGAGGAGATGCGGAATAATTTGCCCCATACATAAGAAGGGAGATATCACAGTGTGCAATAACTATAGGGGTATCACATTGCTGAGTATCGCTTATAAGATACTCTCCACTATCCTACAAGATCGGATAGGTCCACTGGTCAATATCATTGTGGCTTCATCCCAGGCAATTCAGCGATTGATCAGATATTCACTTAGGCAGGTGATGGAAAAATGTCTGGAATTTAAGATTCCATTATATCATCTTGACTTTAAGGCCGCCTACGACAGCAGAGCCAGCGTAGAACTATATAATGCCATGAGAGAGTTTGGCATTCCAAACAAATTGATACGACTTTGAAGGTTAACCACGACCAACGTAACAAGTCAAGCGAAAATATCGGGATCGTTGTCCAAACCAATCAACATCTTTAATGGACTCCGACAAGGGACCGTCTGGCCTGCCTCCTCTTCAACCTGGCGTGGGAGAAAGCAATCCATGACTCTGGCGTCACAACTAGAGGGACTATTATCACCAAATCCAGACATATACTTGCCTACGCCGGTGACATCGACATCATCAGTAGAACATGATTCCTTGACCCAGATCGAGCAGACGGCACAAAAACTGAGACTGCACATTAATGAGAAGAAAATCAAGTACATGGTGGCAACTTCTGCGAAGAGAAGACCTAACGTTGGTCAAACTATCAGGGTAGTGGAACACGAATTTGAAATAGTGCAACACTTTAACTACCTTGGGTCAATAGTATCAGCGGATATCAATATGGAAGAAGAAATACGCGAACGGCTGATCAAATACAACAAAGCCTACTATGGTCTATCAAGGCTCTTTAAATCACGACCTTTACCCAGAACATCCAAGCTACTACTGTACAAGACCATGGTTTTACCAGTACTCATGTATGGATCCGGGACGTGGGTACTCAATAAAATGCATTCTGAACTCTTAGCCGCGTTCGAGAGGAAGGTCTTAAAGAGAATTGTTAGCCCTGTATGTGAAGGAGGGCGATTCCGGAGACGGTACAACCATGAGTTGTACGCGATCTACCTTGAAGCTAATATTGTAAGAAAAATCAAGCACGGTAGACTCCGGTGGGTGGGACACCTAACCCGAATGAACGAAGAGGAGCCTGCCCGGAAAGTCCTTTGTGGCAGGATGTGTGGAAGGAGACAGCGCGACAAACCTTGTCTGCGATGGAGGGATGGGGTAGACCAGGACGCCCAGAGCCTGGAGCGCCAAACTGGATGACAGGGACTCGAAATCGGAAGCGGTGAAGAGATTTGTTAAATAAGGCCAAGACCGGATCCCGGTCGTAGTGCCGATGATGATAATGTTATATATACATCCTATTGAAAAGTACGGGGAATTAAAAATTTTAAAAGAGTACTTAGAGGGATTGTCAAAATTCGTTTTTTCGCTAAGTTGGTGGAACTGTTCTCCATGCTGACGTGAAGTTTGAGTACGACATGTCGTTTAGTTTGTTTACAGAGCTCGATTTTGTCAGTTATGTTGTCAGTGTTTTGCAATTTTTTTCTAAATTTTGTTCAAAAACTCAATCGCGACGAAGTCGCTGAAGACAACTAGAACGAATCAATTCCGATCCCACAGCCATAAACTGCATTATAACTGGTGATGAGACTTGGGTTTACGAGTTTGACATGAAAACGGGGCAAAAAGTTTTGGCATGACGCCTTCCAACTGAGCCGAGAGCGAAAACACTATGTCGAAGTCTCTCAAAAGTCATGATTATGTTGACGGTTTTCTGTAGTCGTCGCGGGGTTGTGCACTCGCAATCCTTGCCAGAACGTTAGATAGTAAATAAAAAATATTGTCTGGACGTTATACGGCGTTTGAGAGAACTCATTCCACCAAGAAGGTCAGGTTTGTGGAAATAAAACTAATGAATTTTGCACTACGATAACGCATCATGTCACAAGGCTATCATTGGGAACGAATTTTTGGCCGGAAACTTAACAAATATTATTGAATAACTACCGCATTCTCCTGACATGGCTCGGACTCACTTTATTCTCTTTCCAAATCCCATATTAGCTTTTCGAGGCACCCGTTTTCAGCCGATAGGGCACACGAAAGAAAATTCGTGGAAAGTGCGATTCCGAAAAGCGTTTTGTTGATTGGATTATTCGTTGGCCTAAATGAGAAGGCCTTTTTTGAAACAAATATATAGAACAATTTTGTATCAATAATAAATACTCCATGTTTTATTCACCAATTCCCAGTATTCTTTGACAGGATGCATTTTTTATCAATCACAGGAAAGAATGAAACACTGGGAGTTACGTTATAAAGATCCTTTTATTTTCAAAACACAAAACAATTCGTATATTTCACACGTTATAATCCACAAAATTGATGTGTAAAATTTTTCATTCACATTTCCGATTCATCGAGTCTTCTGTTTCCTCTTCAATTTTGCGTACTCGGTGTCGAATATCCTTGAGCACATTGTCTTTTTACTATATTTCAATTTTTGGCCGTGAAAAGAACTGACACTTCTAAAGTAACAAAACGCAACACTTTTCTTTCCTTTCTCAATTTATGGATCATGAAAAGGAGAACAGTCTGGTTCGGCACATAGAATAAAGGACTCGGACACTCGCTTGAATAAGACTCTGGAACTAATGCGTTCCCGAGGCGTCATGGGGAGCAGGAGACGACCCAACCTGCGAGGGTGGACGTTGAAACCCGACTCAGCGATATTAAATCGCTATCAATAGAACTTCGGCCAGTGCAAGCGGCTTTCTCAAATTAGGGTACATATGTATGTGTGAGCATTGGTTCATTCATGGGACGAAACCATGAGAACGAATCTAAAACAAAGAAAGGGCAAAATGTGCATCCATGGGAAGTGAGTTCGGCTAAGCAAACACGCCGAATCTCATTTGATGCTAATTGTGTCTTTTTTTGCTCATGCCTCGAGGTCATGAGGAACCAGTGAAATGAAAAGACAAAGGGACCGTATAGATCGTTGTCTAGGATGTGCATCGCGGCTAAATAAATAGACGAATAGACATTGGGGAAAGGTGGTAATGGGTTGTAGGGATGGGGGATTTGGCGGAACCATCACATATTCCCTTCAGTTTGCCATCTGATTACTTACGATTAGGTGCGCATACCTTGTTTCATTAAAGTACCGCAGGTACTATATAGTTTGTTTTCCGAATAGAGGTGATGACAGTGCGGAGCGTTTTATGCTGTCGGATGAAACGTAGTTTGAAGTTGTCCCGTAGTAGCATCGATTGCTTGAGGTTATCGTATATTTGCCTTAACCTC
Organism: Microdon myrmicae; assembly: GCA_963931805.1. Classification (NCBI taxonomy): domain Eukaryota; kingdom Metazoa; phylum Arthropoda; class Insecta; order Diptera; family Syrphidae; genus Microdon; species Microdon myrmicae. The sequence continues at coordinate 62,116,809 of OZ007501.1, forward strand.
AATTTATGCAATTTTTGAGTCAAACCCTTGAGTTACAGGCAAGAGAGCTGTCGATGAGAAATCGTATTTTCAAGTTACAAGAATGTAGTAATGCAGAAATAGTGACTGACTACGAATTAAATGGATTTGGGACGCAGTATCTATTTAACGTGCTCCTCGACAGTATACTGGTTAGTATCCCCGCCTGTCACGCGGGAGACCGGGGTTCGTTTCCCGGTCAGGGAGCCTCTGGCGCAAGACTAATGACCTTGCCCGGAAAAACAAATTATCATGGAAAATTTAACAAGCCTCATTTACTAAATAAGGCCAAGACCGGTTCCCGGATGTAGTGCCGATGATGATGATCATCTATTTAACGTATATTTAATTCTTCATACTCTCTTCCATAGAGTGGTTTATGATATTGCTAAAATTCAGGCTCTTTTGTTTGTTACGCAAAGCTTAAGTTCAACTTTAGTCTAGATTTAAGATCATGTGTAAATAGTAATGGTAAATTGATATTTTCATTTTGCAATACTTGTACTAGGAACTGACTGGTCATATGTCTACATACCTCAGTCATTACTATTTTTGTTATATGTTCAACCCTATTAAGAGTTGAGTAATATATGAGCCTAACTCTCCTAGGCGATGACTTACGAGATCTCTGATATCTCATCGATTTCTGTACGTGGACTGTTCTGTATTAAATGCAATTAGGTTTTACTCTGAGGTAGGGTAGTTTTTTTCTCAAATAACTAATTATTTTTAAGATTCTGGCTCAAGGTGATCGTATAATATACAAAGTATATTGGTTCGGTTTAATAGATATTATGTAATTCTAATAGCTCATCGGTTTTGTAAGAGTTCTTAAACAAAACCCGAGGCACAATGTATACTATGTTTACATTGATATCAGGTTTTTAAATAGCTGCCCAATAACGTCCCAACTTTCACTCTTCGATCTAATTTGTCAGTCATTTTATGCTGAGACTATAATAAAAAAAAGTGCTTTACAAAACCAATGCGAATGGAGTACACATAATCAAGACATTGCCTAATTGCCGCTAAGTACCTTTGTCTTAAATTCCTGGTATGCCATTTCACCAACAACATTACCACTTGGGCTCAGGTACAAGCTTGCTTTGCTTGACGTGATGTTACTAAACAGACGGCAGTAAAAGCATCGAAATGGAAAGTGGCAGTGCAATTGTTCGTTCGCGTGTGCTTGTGGTTATTTAACCGCCGGCCCGATATTAAACAGGGCCCTTCTGCATGCACTAACTTCAAGCCGTGAAGTTGAGGGATGAGCTTATGAAGCAATTTTTGGCACATATATGATCTGAGTATACGTATATCTTATATCCCAACAACATAGGCTCGAACAACATAATAAAAGTTGAACGCAAATATTATATGTCACATAATTGTTGCATTCGTTGAATGGACAATAAACATTCAAGCGCACATTATCAACGACTTTTAAAACTATCAAGTAATTAGGTATCTAGTTTAAGTTCCAATTTGATGATATGATATATATATACTTATTTCCTGGTAGTAGAAATGGTTTTTGAAGATTGCCTGAAATATATTTAACGTATATCTACTCCTTCCGCTTCAAAGGAGACCAAACAGTTTTAGTTTAAAACTGATGGATGGTAAACGAATAACATTTTGATTTCAGTACATCCCTTTCGAATGCCAATAGATTGAATACCAAATAACTGATGGACTGGAACTTGGTTATCTGGTAAACCTAGGTGTTCAGCAACCAATGTATGGACATCGGTTCGTATTCCCTCAATGTGAGCAACAGAAAACGAAAGTGGTCACTGCATGGATTTGTTGTTGCAACCATCAATTTAGCAACAACTTTAATACTCTACAGATTGTGTCGAGTTATATAAGGTTCGCTAATGATTTACCTATTTGCCGCCTATAGGCACTTTGCTTGGACTAAGTAAGAGGGGTACTGTGGTAATTGGCATGCCTCTGAGTTTGGATATATTTTAGTTTGAACATTTTTTTGGCATCAGAGTAGGTCGGTGATGATAATTGTAACGAACAGCATAGCCACACCATAAATGTGAACGATTTTACAATATTGTTACCTTTCCCAGACGGAAATTCAAATCAGGGTTCAACGAAGGCTGTTCGGAGTATATGTATTACAATGGTTTGGAGAAGAGAATCGCAAATATCTGACGTACGTCTTAAACCAAATATAGGTTTCAACATATATGCATATATTAAATGTAAAAGGGAGAATGTATACGAATTTTAACTGAATAACCACAATAACCTCTTACAATCGACGTAAAATTAACTGCAGCTAGCCATAGTATCACAGGAATAAATTATACCTTAACTGTCTTACTGCTAGCACAGACTTTTCAAATAAATTCATTATGAAATTCCCATTGAAGCGGATTTAAAAATTCAGTGACATAAGAAGAAGAAAAAAATTACATGTCATTAGTCAACAACGGAAAGAGAAAGGATATTCTTCAGTTTTATTCGGTTTTTCCTGCCTATGTCTAATTGCCAGTTTGTCTAACAACTTAATTTAATTGGATTTTACTTCATACAAACTTCGAAAGTATAATCTTTATTACTAAATTGAAATTTTAGTTTCGGGCATACTGCGTGGGATAATGGTTGGGTTAACCCTGTGGCCATTTGGGTAACTTTTGACCAGCAAATTTTCATACATTAACAGCCTGTTTATCAGGCAAGCAAACATTGTTAACTTCCTTTCCCTCAGTAAAAAAAAAAAAAAAAAAACCAGCCGATTAGGGGGTATATAACTAGACGACACTTGACACATTTAACAAACTCGTATTCAAGAGTAAAAGCAAGTGATATAAGACCATCGAATGTTGCGAATTCAATTTGAATTTCGACATTGTAAATGAAAAGTTAAACTATTGCAAATTCTCAAGGAAAGCAACGGCAGCTAAATTATGAAATCATTTGAATACCAATTTAAGGGATTATACCAATTGATTATTCTTTTTATTTTTTATGTGCTTGTACCTTCAGTAATTATTTGCTACATGCGTAGCTCTCTCTTTCCTTTCAATATATATATATATATATATATATATATATATTATATATTATATATATTTATATATATTTATATATATATTTATATGTATTTATATCTATATATTTATTTATATATATATATATATATATATATATATATATATATATAATGAACACATTTTTTTGGCAAAATTCATTTTTTTTATTCAACATAATTCCCTTCGAGGGTGATACACTGATTATAGCGACCCTCCAACTTTTCGATACTTTTTTTGTAGTACGATTTGTCCTTTGCTTCAAAATAGGCCTCAGTTTCGGCGATCACCTCTTCATTCGACGAAAATTTCCTCCCAGCGAGCATTCTTTTGAGATCTGAGAACAGGAAATAGTCGCTGGGGGCCAGATCTGGAGAATACGGTGGATGCGGAAGCGATTCGAAGACCAATTCATGGATTTTTGCCATCGTTTTCACTGACTTGTGACACGGTGCATTGTCTTGGTGAAGCAGCACTTTCTTTTTCTCCAAATGCGGTCGTTTTTCGGCGATTTCGTCTTTCAAACGGCCCAATGACGCTGTGTAATAGTCGCTGTTGATGGTCCTTCCTTTTTCAAGATAGTCAATGAAAATTATTCCGCGCGCATCCCAAAATACAGACGCCATAACCTCGCCAGCCGACTGTTGCGTTTTTCCACGCTTTGGGGCGGGTTCATCGTGTGCAGTCCACTCGGATTACTGTCGATTGAACTTCGGAGTCAAATGATGGAGCCATGTTTCATCCATTGTCACATATCGACGCAAAAACTCGGGTTTATTACGCTTGATCATCTCCGAACACAGCTCCGAATCATCAACTCGCCGTTGTTTTTGGTCAAAAGTGAGCTCGCGCGGCACCCACTTTGCACAGGGCTTTCTCATACCCAAATATTCGTGAATGATATGATGTACACGTTCAGTTGATATCTTTAGAGTGCCTGCTATTTCATTCAATTTCAATTTACGGTCATTCAAAATCATTTTGTGGATTTTTCTAATGTTTTCGTCGGTAACAACCTCTTTTGGGCGTCCACTGCGTTCACCGTCTTCGGTGCTCATTTCACCACGTCTAAACTTAGCATACCAATCCTTGATGGTTGATTTTCCTGGGTTGGCATCTGGAAACTCGTCATCAAGCCAAGTTTTTGCTTCAACTGTATTTTTTCCCTTCAAAAAGCAATATTTTATCAACACGCGAAATTCCTTTTTAACCATTTTTTTCACAATAACAGAAGTTGCTTCACTCAAAATACTATAATTCACAAACTAATGATCCGACATCTGTCAAATGTATACACGCATCTTTTGAAGGTTAGGGCTAACTAAAAATCATATGGATTTAATTCTAGTGCCGCCATCTATGTGTCGGGCCGGGGACTTTTCAATTGACCCGTTATATATATATGTCTATATATATATATGTATATATATATATATATATATATATGTATAGATATACAAGGTGGCGCAAAATTAATCTCCCTATCTGAAGATGTTATAGATTTGCAAATGGCGTCGTACATCAATCATATATAGACAGCTGCAGTATACAAACAGACCAGCATGGAGCTCTATACTCCGCAAGAGCGTGGAATAATTATGTCGACAACGAAGAGGACTATTTTGTGTTGAAAGTCATCATAAGCGTTTAGGCGCCTTTCCACTTAAACGGTTGTGTCAATAAGCAAAATCTTCGTTTCTGGGGTACTGAAAATCTGAGTGTGATGCACGAAGAGCCATTACATCCACTCAAAGCCACTATGTGGTGCGGCGTTCACGCGGGAGGAGTGATTGGGCCGTATTTTCTTGAAGACGCCATCGACAATACGGTCATTGGATGAGCGGGGCTTGGTGAACATGTGGTTTCATCAATACGGTGCAACCCCACACACAGCACGAGCCACAATTGATATTGTGAAGAAAGCGTTTCCTGGTCGCGTAATCTCCCATTTTGGCAATTTGGAATGGCCAGCAATATCGGCCGATTTAACAATCCCAGACTCTTTTCTTTGGGGCTACTTGATGTCGCGGGTTTATGTCAACAAGCCTCAGATAATCGCAGCCCCTAAGGAGAATATTCGACAGGTATGCGAACAGTTATCACCGGAAATCTTGCGGAAAGTCGTGGAAAATGCGATAAAACGGGTACAAATGTGTATCAACACTGGCGGCAGCGAGTTGACGGATATCATCTTTTACATTTAACAGAAAAAATTGTAAGGGTCCAAGTAAAGATTTCCAACACTCAAATTAATTTTTTTTATTTAGTAAAAAAGTAATTCAAAAACAAACTTGGATGATTAATTTTGCGCCACGTGGTATATATACTGCTACATTACTACTATTATACTATTACTATTTATTGGCCTCTAAGAACCCGGAAGTTCATGACCTCACGAACTCGGCTGCGCATCGTTCCCTACCCTGTGCACTCTCCTTCCACGCTTGACCATCTGATCCGATTTCCTCGAGGTCAAACCTAACATTGTCATCCCATCTCCGTCGCGGTCATCCTATCGGTCTCTATTCCATTGGTCGGCCGTCAAGAATTCTATGCACGGTCCTAGCATTGCCCATTCGCGCCACATGTCCGACTCATCTTAATTTTCGCGGCCTGATTACTCTCACAATTGTAGGTTTGCGGTATCATCATCATCATATCGGCAATATAACCGGATCCGGTCTTGGCCTTATTTAACAAATCTCGAGGCTTGTTAAATTTTCCCTAATAATTTATTTTTACGGGCAAGGTCATTAGCCTCGCGCCATCGGTTTGCAGTATAGCTCTTCCAGCTTGTGGTTCTGCGGTTTCCTCCGGTATCCTACCTCTTTGTCATATTTACCGCCGAATATAATCCTTAAAACTTTATTCTCAAATATGCGGGATTTATTTCTTCCCGTTTTATGAGAGCCCATATTTCGCATCCATATAGAACAGTCGAAATGATTATGGTTCTATAGACACGGAGCTTATGTTATGTGATAGCAGTTTGGATTTCATTGCGTGCCAACTATCGTTGTCGGAGTGTAGTCTTTGTTAATTTCTTTCGACATTTCGTTACTGACTGACAGTATTGTTCCCAGATATTTACACTCTACCTTTTACACACATCTTGCCCCTAACGTTTCTATGTGTTCCCTGAGGTCTACCTGTTCTCGCCGTAATCATGTATTTTGTTTTGTCTTCATTAATTTCTAGGCCCACCTCTTCTGCTATTTTTATGATGATTTCATTGTTTTTACTAACAGTTTCTACATTATCGGCGATATCATTCGCATATGAGAGCACTTGTGTGACCACATTCAGGGATGATCCGGGCATGTCGTCGCCTTGTACCTTTCTGATGACATACTCGACCGCAAGGTCAACAAGACATGGTGAGAGGCTGTGGCGGTTCCATTGAACGTCACTACTTACCTTCCCATTAATTACTAAAAAACTGCTTCCTAGAGCACCTAAAACCCCGAAAAACAATTTATTATGGCGGTTCCATTGAACGCCACTACTCACCTTTCTATTAATTAGCCAAAAACTTCCACCAATCATTATCATTCGCTTATGCAATTGCATTAGCACCAAACAGACATTTCTCTCAAGGGCATGGTTGCATTCGTCGCATCATGTTCCTGAAGAGTAATTCGGTTGCAACACCAAGCAACCGATATAAAACTCGAACACTATCAACGCTAATGTCTCCTAACGAATTCCGCCGCACACCTGCAGGAGATATTCACCTTTTTCTTTTTATCTACGCCACGTCGGCCGGTCGTCCGATCGACTATGCTCGCGACTGGCTGCCAAAGGAAATCGAATTCTCTATAATGTAAATATACACATGAGAGTCTAAGTCACGGAGAGTCTAAGTCGGACAACTAGTAAATAGATACGCGCCTCAAGGAGTTACAGTGAGCAGTTGTTAAGTCACCAGGAAGGCACATTAAAATACCAAACACGTTTACGAACCTTGTGTAATTAAACCTTAAATTTTACCCACTATTGAATTAAGCTTGGATTTTATTTGTACATGCCAAAAGCGTTTATGAACCTTGTGTTATCCAGACTTAGATTTTATCATCTAGTGAATTAAGCTCAGATTGTTGTTGACTTATACCTGAATTGTATTTTAACCTGCGTAGTAAAAAAGCCCCATTTTGATATGGTTAGGCCTGCTCTGATTCAACCAGGTGCCAGAGGGGCGCCATTATATCCCTGGATGCAAATCACCCAATGGGCACGGTGACGCGTACCACCCACCATTGTGGTGGCAGATCTTTGATTCGCTAGTCTGTCTGACATGGGTGGGCCCTACTGGAAGCGTATGCTTCCGTTAGCATAGCCTCAGTGATTCACTGTAATTTAAGCCCCCGCACCACATACAGACTTCTACCAAACGGGATATATATATATATGTTATATATATATATATATATATATCATCATCATCATCGGCACTACAACCGGGAGCCGGTCTTGGCCTTATTTAGCAAGTCCTGAGGCTTGTTAAATTTACCATAATGATTTATTTTGTCTGGGCAAGGTCATTAGTCTTGCGCCAAGGGCTCCCCGACGGGGAATCGAACCCCGGTCTCCCGGGTGACAGGCGGGTGTACTAACCACTATACTATCGAGGGGTATATATATATACATATATATATATATATATATATATATATATATATATATATATATATATATATATATATATATATATCTATAGTTATTTATTTATAAATTTATTTAAGATTTTAAATGCGTTTTTCTGATACTCCACGAAACTGCAGTTTGTTAATCTCCCGATCCACTTAACTAATTAAAAAAAAACGTTTTGCTTACTAACATGTTCTATGTGGCAATTTATCATAAGAATAAGAAACTTTGAGCAAGCCAAGGGAGTTGAAAACACCCGTTTTTTTCACACCTTTTTCCAAATAACCGCCATATTTTGTATTACAATCACCGGTGGTGAATTCCTTCTTAACCTGCCTTAGTCTTCTTTTACAATACTGTTTACTGATAGAACTGAAATTGCAATACTATCAGTAACGTCTGTGTACTGATGTGATCCTGCACTCAGTATATACGGTGCAGCTGTCCATTCAAGATGTTCGTTGTGGATATTTTGGATAGGTGTCCAAAAAATTTGATTATTTGACCTGATTATATCGGCATCCGGCTCGAAGGACCATGTACTGACGTGATGTTGTACTCAGTATTGAACCCCAACTGGTTGTCTCTCATCAACCTGACCCTTTCAGCGAATTCGGGTGTATAGGGGTAGGATAACGGTAAATTTGCTGGGAAGGGTCATTGTACTTAAAATTTGTGTGAAAATATTCAAGGTCTCCGTTAAGAGAATTTTGTAATTCGTTTTGATTTAAGAATTATGAAAATGCGAGATAGGAGATGAAAAGGGTGGAAAATGTTTGTGTGTTATATAGAATAGAAAATGTAGACCATGATAATTGTTTTTTGGGATATGATTAGGTTAGGGAAAAATATTTTGAATTGATAAATAGTGAAAAAGTAAATCTTCTATTGAGGCTTGGGAAAATGTTGTTTTTGTGTATGTTCGATGTGTGATGATGGGATAAGGACGCTAATTTACGTCATTAATTTAGATAGAACGGGGGGCGGAAATTAGTATTGCTAATTATGTAACAATGTTAGAGTGGTTGGTAAAGATGATTTATATGAATTTTCACTGGACACAAGGGTTGATGATTTACTAATTATTGAACCGATAGTAGATGTTCACAGTGATGTAGCTGTGCGAGTTTTTGATATAGACAAATGTAACTTATCTAAATTATAATGTGTGTGATATTCATTGTTCAATGATAAATTAGGCAGCTTTCGGTGGTCGTTATCACTTGAAGCTGTCGATTACTAATGATGTTATAACTAAATCATAAGATGTTGATAATGGTAGAAAATCTTGTTGTTTTCTTATATAATTTGTTGTTGTTGATGTTGTTGTTGAACAAGTTGATACCGGGGTTAAAGATATTTTGTCAAATTTATTAGACATTGAACATTAATTTTCAACTAGAATCTATGGTATCTACATACAACATATCAACATCATTAATGCTATTCCCATAATCTAATACTGATTTTGATGATGTTGCGGAAGCATGCGGCCGAGGTAAGTTAATGGCACCGATTATATGTGATGATGTCAAAAATGTAGCCGATGTTGTGGATTGCGGTTCATTTAACTTTAAAGTTTTATTTACTGTTGGTAACTATGGTAACTATTTGCTACTATCAATATGACTAACAGGCTTTAATTCACTTGGAACTGATAACATTTTTGGTAATTTACATCCGATACCAGATAACTTCCTACTCATCAAGCTAAATGCAGTATCTGTGGAAGATGTTAACGATGATTCCGTTATATTGGCTGGCCTTTCATAACATATGCCATCATTTATAGCATAAGCCGTGTCGCTGTTTCTCATTGATTGTTGAAGTTGTATACATATTTTCATTACACTAATTATGATAAATAGATTTTCATAATCATAACTACTGCAATCATCCGTTAAGCTAGACATTACAACTGGACTCTGGGTATATAAGTAATTTTTCTTATTGTCACAGTGTTTTTCGAGCTAGATAATTTTTGGTCGAGGTTTTTATGCATTTGCTTATTTGGTGTAGGCAGTATTTTAACATTTCTAGTAGTTTTTACAAAGCTCGTCGGCTTAATTTTGTTTGTTGGATTAGTCTTAGCAGAGCACGAAATGTCCCTGACTGAGGTCTATTATTAATGTATCCATTGATCACAGGCTGGAGTAGTTTACACATTTTTTTCAATACTAAATTTTGTGTTGATGCTACTACTAATATTGTTGCCATGTCCCGTGACGTAACTACCCACCGGCGTTGAACCATCGATGCCGTTTATCTAGTAATTGCCACTATACCTCATGATGGTATGCCGACTATCTTCTATGCTGCCTACTGTATTAGCTTGCTCATAATCATAACGCATTTCACTGTATGAACATCGTATCTATATGATTTGCAGATGTTATTAGCAATATTACTTACATTGTGATCAATATTAAAATTGGTAATTATACCGGCACTATTATCGGGCATTCTGTTAAATGCGTCCAGATTTTAATATACCAAGCGCTACCGTAGTAAGACGTTTTTGGTATACTCCTTATAGCGGCTGTATCACCAATTCAACATTAGTCAAGAATATTGTTGTAGAAGTCATTTAATGGATTAAATTGTTATTCTTAGTGTTGTTATGTCCGCATGCCATGTGTAAAATACTCGATTTTGCGTATACATTTTCCGGTGGGGATGTCCGACCTTAACCGTTGGTGCTTTGGATAGGTTTCTGTTGCAGCCTCCCGTTGAAGATGTTCGATGTACATCAAATGATTTCTGTGGTTGTCTTGTTTGTGTTCATATTCAACACCCTTGCGACCCTCTTTGAATATTTAATGTCAATCATATGCCTTCTGAAATATTTCCACTGTTTCTGCAGCAGTAATTTCATTGTGCAAATTTTTCGTTCATTAAATTTGCATATTATAAAATTCGCCAATTTCACATTTGTTCCCCATAAAGGTCAAGCGTAACTATTTCACAAATGAAGAAAAGACATAAAATTTGACTATGCCTTCTGTCGCAGTGCTATCAAGCTAGAAAAAGGGAACAGAGATTTAATACACTCCTGCAATTTAAAATCACTCGCGTTTCATAATCTGAAATAATATTGATTATGTTGAAGCGTGATAACATAACACCTGGTTTAATTTACCACATGTAATTTGATTTCAGATTATTATTAAATAATTGGGAGTGGATTTTAGGTGAATATGGATTGTTTGGGATATAAATATGAATTGAGGAATGGTAGTGCTTCGAAGAGCACTACACTGTTAAACCGACCATTCCTGAAAAAAAGCGTTCAGCTTAAAGATCTATACCTTTAAATTAAGCACCCTATCTTATAAACACAGATCTTTTCTCCGTCATGGACAAGATGATTTGCCTACTTATTGAAATTTCTACGATACGAAAATGTGCAGTTGTTGGGCAATAATGCACTTCGCGCACTCTATACATTGAAATCACATGTAATTTCCGTTCGACAAGAAAGCTGTGAGGTCGGGGGCCGCCGTACGGCCCGGGGTTCGGTCCGGTCCCCATCGCTCTGCCACCGTACCTGTTCACAACGAAGAGAATAAAAGGGGCAAACACCCAGGACACTGCGGGACGGCGAGGAAGCGAAGCCGTAGGAAGTAAAACACACTGGTATAGTTATTCACGTTTTTTTTTAATTCTTCACTAGGTTGTATTAAAAGACAGGGTTCGATTGCCTGCGTTTGACGACATCGTTTATTGTTCATGTTGTACGCTATTTTTATACCTAATAAATGATTGCAGGTCCGCTGGACTTTAAGGGACATGCCTAAATGATTTTCGATTAGGGGGCCAAGAACCCGACACACCACTAAATGGTCTTCGCTTAGAAATCAAGGGCCCGACCCCACTCAACAGAGACACGGTAGACTTGATTGTACACCCCCCACCCCCCCGCCCCGAGTGCACGTTACGGGGGGCTGAGCCTTGAACCGATTTGCGCGCGCCGATGGTAAAATGATGACTGACTCGTTAAAAGCAAGAAAAAAGTTCGTCGCGTCGTGGCAGTGGAGTCATAGCTAAATAAACTCACTGCCACTTACTAGGAACTTAAAAGGGGTTTGTGAGGGTTTAGTTCTGGGTGCCGACGTACGGCGCGTGGTTCACCGTACCCCCAACGATGTTCCGTCGAAGATTGTTTGTGAGAATACCCAGGAAAAAATGAGCGCACACATAATCAGAAGGATAAACACTCGTATATTGTTGTTGTCATTGTTGTTGTCATTTGTTGATTTATTTTCTTTATTTTCCTTTATTGTTAACATTGATAGAGTACTTCTGGTTTTGAGTTTATCTTATCTGTATGTTTGAAAACGTCTATTAACTCTGTTAATTATGAATCATTACACAGGATCGCTTTCCTTCTTGATCTTGTTTCACAGAAAGGCTAACTTAATTAACATTGTTTGAGTATTACGAATCACGATCGCCGACGGCTTTATAATGTCTTTTCAAATTATTTTAGATTTCCACCGCGCACCAACCGGGGGAACCAAAACTAGATTCAGCAGCTCAGCACAACACTCCGGGTTTGATAAAAGGCGACTTCTCTCCTTGAGGGGTGGAACTTCACTTCCGCAGCCCTGGAAATATTTAATCCTTTCTTGGGCACATTCACGACACTGTTCGTCGCTTTATTAATCGGCTCTAATTCATGTATATTTAATGGAGGACAGATGCGGAATTAAGGATTTAATTTGGAAAGGACTGTTTTTGCGCCCGCGCAGAGACTTTGTTCTAATAGAGGTGTGTGGTTACGACTCGACTCGCGATCGAGATTTGGATCTGAGAACGACACACTGCGGGGCAAGGAAGAGGGAACGACGCGCACTCTGTAGTGCTTGGACAACGACTGACTAATGAATGGAAAGAATCTATTCATCGCGTCGTGGCGGTTGAGTCATAGCAGAAGTAAACTCATTGCACTTCCTAGGAACTCGAAGGGGATTGCTATGCTTGCATAGGGAATTTAGTTCTAGCGAATCCTCGCCGTATAAACTAAGTTGGATTCGTTGGTTGTGTATACCGGGAAATTGGCATAGCCAAGTATGATCAAGGGTCTTGATTGTTGTGATTGTTTCGTGGAAAATTAGCTGTCGCTTGGTTGCAAGCGAGAAAGTAGTTTAGGCAGGAAGTGAGCCGGAATGATTTTCGGGGGAAATTAGAATTGCTTGGTTGCAAGCAAGGAATATCATTTAGATAAGATATTAACCGAAGCAATTTCGGGGAAATGTATGCCGCTCGGTATAGTTGGTGGGGATGGTAAATGTTCCGTTATAGGTTTGAATATGCGTTTTATTACAGCATATGAATTTCGGGGAAATTAAGATTGCTTGGTCGCAAGGAAGGAATATAACTTAAGTAAAGAATTGACCGAAGCAATTTTGGGAAAATGTATGTGGGGTGATGTAATTGAGGGAGATGATTAATATTGTAAATTGGACTATGCATTTATTTCAGCTTGGGAAATGGGTTCCTGGTAAATTGGGGGATGTATGCAATTGCGGATTGGGGACGGATGCTGTTGCATATTGGGATGGGTGCGCTTGCAGGTTTTGCATTGTTGCGAATGTGTGTATTGCAGGTTTTGAATGGGGTGTTGGGTTGGGGTGACGCGCTGTTAGCGGTCAAGATTGGTTGGCATTGTGGGTTGGTTCTCCATGTGGTATAGAGAACTTCCACAGGTTGCTATGCTTGCATAGGGAATTTAGTTCCAGAGAATCACTGCCGTACAGGCTGAGTTAAATTCCTCTGTCGCTATGTATACGGGGAAATTGGTTTGGGAACACGACCAAGTATGGGCATGAGTTGTCGGTTAGACAGGGGAATATGGGTCTTGATCGTTGCGATGGTTGTTTCGTGGAAATGCAACGTATCGTGCTGGTGGCTTAAGGGGACCTGTTATTGGGTAGGATGGGAGCCGAAATGATATTCGGGGGAACTGAATGTCGCTTGGTTGCAAGCGAGAAAATAGTTTAAGCAGGAAGTGAGCCGGAATGATTTTCAGGGGAAATTAGAGCTGCTTGGTTGCAAGCGGGAGGTATAGTTTAAATAAGAAATTAACCGAAGCGGTTTTTTGGAAAAATGTATGCAGTTTGATATAGTTGGGGGAGATGCTTAATATTCCGGTGTAAGTTTAAAAAATGCGTTTTATTACAGATTGGGAAATGGATTCTGGGCATATTGGGAAGTGTATTCTTCGCATGTTGTGAATGTGTGCTATTGGAGATTTGGGTTGTGGTCGCGCGCTGTGAGCGGTCGAAGTTAGGTAGGGGTTGTGGGTTGGTTCTTCGTGTGGTATAGAGAACCCCCACAAAGCGGCACAACCGTTTTCCGATTAGTTATGGTATAGCTATACGATAAATAAGGAACAGGGGGAGAGTTTGGACAAAGTTAGCTTACTTATAAATTCCCAAAATATAATATTTATGTATGGCCAACTATAGCTTTATCCAGACACTTGAGCTGTGATCGAGTACAAAGCATTTGTTACATAAGAATGTATCTTTATCTTCAAAACAATTGCGATTTAAATAATCAAATAATTCACAATAAACAATTTAGATGCCATTAATGTTGGTATTTGTGGGGGCTTAAGTTAGATGCCGACGTATGGCGTAGGTTCACCAATTCCCACCGACGAATCCTTCACAAAACCGTCATCCGAACTTCGAGCACCAAGGTAAGGGTAAATAAAAAGCACTGTGGGAAATTCTGTGGCACAATGTTTTCTTTATTTAATTGTAAAAATTGCCGTCTGTGTTTTTTTTTCATTTATCTTTCGTTATTTTATATTACACTAAGTGTTTCGCATGAAACTATTCGGTGGGAATGCATCCGCGATTCGGGTTATATTAGTTGCAAATGGGGTTGCTTACAAGGGGGCTCTAAAAACCGCCTTTACATTTATTGGTTAGCTTAGGTGTGCTGCGCACTTAAATTTAGCTGTTAAACTACGAAATCGTCCATAAACCACAATATTAACAGGCAGCTATATTAATTAAAACTCGGCTAAAGACACCTGAGGAAGCTACACTCTCGACTCTAACGCTACGCGACCGATCGTCGTAGGAGTTGCGCAATGACCCGGCGTGTCGCGACCTGCCGCGATGGTGATTGGGTAAAGACTTGGGGGTAATTGCAAGAGCGACTGGATATGTCCGGCCCCCGTGGCGGTTGAATCTCGACTAATTAATGAATGGAAAGAATCTATTCATCGCGTCGTGGCGGTTGAGTCATAGCAGAAATAAACTCACTGTCACTTCCTAGGAACTCGAAGGGGATTGCTATGCTTCAGTTCCAGCGAATCCCTGCCGTATAAGCTGAGTTGGATTCGTTGGTTGTGCATACCGGGAAATTGGTTTTGGCGGCATAGCCAAGGATGATCAAGGGTCTTGATTGTTGTGATCGTTTCGTGGAAAATTAGCTGTCGTTATCATTTAGATAAGATATTAACCGAAGCAATTTCGGGGAAATGTGTGCAGCTCGGTATAGTTGGTGGTGATGGTTAACGTTCCGTTGTAGGTTTGAATATGCGTTTTATTACAGCATATGAATTTCGGGGAAATTAAGATTGCTTGGTCGCAAGGAAGGATTATAACTTAAGTAAAGAGTTGACCGAAGCAATTTTGGGGAAATGTATGTGGAGTGATGTTGTGGCGGTTCCGCCAAAACCCACGGTTCGCTTTCCTAAAGAACCCCCATCCCTACAACTAGTCCGCATAATCTTTCCCTAATGCAATCACATTAGCACCTTAAATGCTTCACGCATCAAATAGATCCAATTTATATAACCTAAGAGTACCTGTAAAAGAAAAGTTACCTTTCATGCATCTATTCGCATACAATTCCCCGTAAGATTTCTTTCTTACCTTATCAGGAATCACAATCTCACCAAGTGCATTTCCCCCTAGACGAATTCACGGGAACAAAATGATTTGGTTTACATACATTGTAACCATCATAACAGGGACCAAAACAAATATACACATATCGCGTCTACCGGCACCAATTAAATCCTACAGCATAAGCAAATACAAATAAGAATTCAATATCATTTCTCTGTAAATAAGCTAGAATCAATTATCACCACGTGCATGGGCATTGCGGCCATCGTTACAGCTGCAATGGATAGCTTAGACAATGATCTACCCGATCTCTGTGCCTTCCTATATTTCTGGATCTGTTTCTCATGACTAGCGGCATTGAACAAACAAAATCCCATTAGCATCCGACGATTTCGGTTTTATTTGCCTTACCGAAATCGTATCCTAGGAATGCACTTTATGCCCTTTCTTTGTTCTAGGCACACACACACCACTGCACTGAAAGAGTGCATCTCTGTGGCAGCCACACCCTTAAGAGAACAGTTTTTCTCTCTCTTCCCTTTCCTTAACCCTAACCTAGGATGGAATTCATGTCAGAATACTATTCTCGAGGAGTCTTTTCCAATCATCGAGGAGGTCGGTCGCGTTTGCCATTCACCGTACCGCGCGCGCGGTGCGGTGCGATAAGCGAGTTTATAAGTCGAATCGAGTCGAATGAGTGCTACGTTACAATAAGTTAAAATTGAAAGATAAATATAAATCCTTTTTTTACATCAAATAAAACGAATCAGAATGGACGAAATCGTGCGTTTTATTGTTCCTGTGCTGCTCCTCGATAGGTTGTTAACTCGAATAAACAATTCCACATGTGTGTTATTCTGTGCTGTGTCCGACGGGACACGAAGTGCAATCATCGTTTCCTTATTCCTCTTGGCGAACTGATTTCTCGTGCCGCGGCGGAACCATCTTAGATTAAAGGGCGTGAAAGTGTTGTGGGGACGAGCTAGAACTCTCCGCCCGTGCCGGAGCCACGACAGTTTTACCCCCACAATCTAATTGAGGGAGATGATTAATATTCCGTTATAAATTGGAATATGCACTTATTTCAGCTTGGGAAATGGGTTCCTGGTAAATTGGGGGATGTATGCAATTGTGGATTGGGGACGAATGCTGTTGCATATTGGGATGGGTGCGCTTGCAGGTTTTGCATGGTTGCGAATTTGTGTATTGCAGGTTTTGAATCGGGAGTTGGGTTGAGGTGACGCGCTGTTAACGGTCAAGGTTGGTTGGCATTGTGGGTTGGTTCTCCATGTGGTATAGAGAACCCCCACCTATTTATCTTATATTGGGTTTTTCAAAACGGACATAACAATTTTGCATTTTGAATAAAACACAGAATAAGTGAGACATCAGCTTGGAATTTATTTCAGGTGCAGTACAGGTTTACATTTGAGTATGAAATTCAATCTCGTTCATATAACCATCGCGAGCACATTTGTAGACCTGAAATTTATTCTAGATGCAGTACAGGTGGTACGTTTAAGTATGACATTTAATCTCGTTCATATGATTACCGCAGGCACGTTTGCAGAGCTGAAATTTATTCTATATGCAGTACAGGTGGTACATTTAAGTATAAATTTAATCCTTTTTATATGACCACCGAACGCACGTTCGCGAAGTTAAAATTCATTCCAGGTGCAGTAAACATGTTATATTTAAGCATGAAATTCATCCTCCTTGATATAACCATCACGAGCACGTTTATAGCAATCAAATCTATGAATCCAATTTTGCATTACTTGTCCTCACATATCGGCCGGAATGTTGGAAATTTCACAATTTCAGGAACGATATTGGTCTTCAGCTCCTCTAACGTTGTTGGCAAAGTCGGCATAAATCAACAACTTATCGTAAACCAATAAAGTAAAATCCAACGGTGTTAGCTCACATGTGCGAGGTGGCCGTTCGAATGGGCTATTTCTCGAGATTATATGTCTACCATACTTCCCCTTCAATAAATCAATTGTGTGGCCCACCTGCGTGGCATATGTTTCCGTCTGTTGAAATCACATATCATTTGTGTCAAATCCACCCAGTTGTGGTCAAAAATTTCCTTCCAGCTTGGCATAACCGATAACACCATTAACCGTAACTTGGGGATCATTTTCATCGACGAAAAAATACGGTTCAATCACACCTTTGGCATGAAATCCACACCATCACGATCCACAATGAGAGTTGGTAGAATGTTTAACCTACGCATACTATAAAAATAACAACTCTCACAGCTATTTCATAAGTCCTTAACCAGCAACTTCTGCTGAATTTATTTGAAATTAATTGACCATTTTGTTTTTTTCAAAAATATGTGCATAAGACAATAAGAATAATTTTCTTCCAATCATTCTCTCTTATAATAGCATATCGACAACGTGTTGACAAATAGCCTTGAACATTTTTTATGCACATTTCAAAACGCGCCATTCAGTCTCGAAGTAGAGCATTTGCATTAAATACCTTCACACATTGAAATATAATACTACACTGATGCATAATAGGCACTTCCTTCTTGGCCTTTAAAAACATCGCTCTCAAATTCAATGGCATAAATCTCTCCACGGCAGACGCCACTAATGGCTTGTCATTCGGTTGCTTAAACTCTTACTAAGCATTGATAATGTAAAATCCGTTTAAGTATGATGAAAATTGGTTTTCAATTCTGAATATATAATGAATATATTGTTTACGCAGATATCGATAACCGACGATTGATGGTGTGGAAGAAGACAGAATTGTCGCCTGTGGAATTGAATGAATAAATTGTATCAAAAGCAGTCATTTCAAAAAGAAATTATGATAAGGGGCTTGCGACAGAATCTTTAATGAGTAGCAGCTGGTATACTGCGAATAGTATCCACAGTGGGAGTTTATTGTGTCACCTTCAAAATTGAAATTCTCAAGTTTCGTCGATCATGGAAATCAGATTACCAATAAAAATTAAAATTCCATACAGTATGGAAATTTCGGTTTCATATTGTAATCGAATTATATTAGAGAGTATATTGAAGAAAATCCCATTGGCAAGTGATGAATATCGTACGTTAGAAAAATCGTTTAATGATTATATCGTTTGGTTGTGATTTTCAATTGATTTTATTCGTGAACATACGATGCGTTTTGACTTACTTCGCGACTTCTTGTGTTCTTGGAATCTTTATTTTATTAATTAATTAATTTCAAATATATTTTTAACGTTTAATGCTTTTATTAAATAGTTTCAATGTCACATACACTAACTTAAAACACAGATTTAATAATAAAATATAAACACTGATTTAAAAATAAAATATGTACACTGATTTAATAATATCATTGTTGCGGATTCGCACTGGATACAATCAGCGAATTCGCAATTGAATGCAGCCATCAACAATCAAACGAACAACAACTGTCAGCAATCAGCTGACAGACAAAATTAAATGTATCTGTCAA